>CAEGAF010124957.1:0-66931 GCA_903067075.1 Micropoecilia bifurca | reverse complement strand
TTGACTCAGCTCTCTCTTCACCACGACGGACCGGTACAGCGCCGCTTCACGGCAGACGCTGCCCCAATCCGCCTGTCGACCTCCCGCTCCCTTCTTCCCTCATTCGTGAACAAGACCCCCAGATACTTGACTCCTCCACTTGAGGCAGGACGACCCCCCTGACCCGGAGAAGGCACTCTACCCTTTTCTGGCTCAAGACCATCAAACAGAGAAGAAATGTAATCTGTATTGTTGAAATTACTTTGAATAGGCCATTCATTTGTAGTTATCTCCCTCCATCTTCCCATCAAATCTGACCAGCTTCTCTAATCCTACTGGAGAAAAACAGAGAAAAAAGAACATTCCCACACCATGATGCTGCCACTACCATGTTTCACAAAGGGAATGGTGAGTTCAGGGTGAAATGAAGTGTTAGCTGTCTGACCCACGTTGCATTTTTCTTCTTCTGGTTTTGGTCTTATTTGACCAGATCATCACAAAAAGACACATTATTCTTTATTTCTCAACATAAATGGTTTGCTAGCAGCAGGTTTCTTCTTTGTGCTCCTCCATCAAGGCCAGATTTGTGGAGTGCGCAGTGCTGCTGTTAAATTCTGTTAAAGCTGCTGCGTTTTATAACCTAACCTTGGTTAAAACTTTGTTTCTTCCTGAACTGCTCGCCGTCTTCCTTGACCTTCATGATGTTGTTTTGCTCACAAATGCTTTCTAACAAACTCTGAGGCGTCACAGCAGATTCTGTTGTTTACAATAGAGAGGCTACATGCAAACATGCACAATGTAGCGCTGCTCTATGAAACGATTCACTGTGATTAAGTTATGAAAATAGTCATAAACTAATTTAGTAATCGATTGCTAACTGGAGCACAGAGACTCAAAAAAAGTCAATGTGCTGAATTTAAAGTAGTAATTAAGCTAAAACTATACAAAAATAGAAACATTTGCATTTAAGATAAAAAAAACTATTTTTTTGCCTGCAGATACTACAAATGATCCAACATTAAAATAAAGGAAGGAATGCTGTTGCATTTTGGACAATATTTTTAAAAAATGAATAAAGTCACTTTTTACCTTTTCTTAATTTATTCTAATGTGTAAAATAAGCTTTAAGGTGGTTAAATGAAAAATCTGCAGAATGTAAAAATGTTTCTTAAATGATAATCCATCAGAATAACCAATTACAAAAACAATCGTTAGTTGCAGCACAAATCTATCGCACAAAATTCCAGTAAAATACATTAAACTGTCGCTGCACAGAGACAAAATGTAATAAAGTTCAGTCATTTTGGAAAGTTTAAAAAAGCAGAATCTTCGCTCCTCTTCACGCTGTGGTTTAATTCTTCAGGCCCACATTCATAAATAAAGATGTTTTTTTGCCAGCTTTCATGCGCTAACCTTAGAAACTGACTGAATTAGCATTAAGCTCATCAACAATCTCTGCAAAAGAACATTTGAGTTTTTTATAGCAACAACAAACATCTGGATAAAGAGCCACAAGGAGATTATTAGAAATTAATGTGTTATTAGCTCTCTAATCCCCTGAAGCAGCAGCAGAAGAAGTAATTCAGCTTTCTGATTTCACTTTAGATTCTTTTCTTTAATTAAATACCATTAATAAAATATTTTTTAAAAAGAAAAAAAGGTTCCTGTAGATCAGGATGTCAAACTCATTTACATTTTGGGCCAAATCAGGATCTTGGCTGCTCTTTAATGGCCGGTTGAGTCACTGTATTGATAAAACCTGTTCACAAACTGGTAAAATATCAATAAATTCCGAACAATTTAATATTATTGAACGTCTTTCAGTCCCTCCAGGATTTTGTGATTTTTTTTGTGTGATTTTTTAAAATAAAAATCAAAGTGCTTGTGGTACTAATTTGGAAATATTTGTAATAGAAAATGTGACTTTTTATTATTCGCTGTATAGATTATGGATTATAATCTGACATTTATTAAGGCTGAGGTAGTTGTTTAATATAAGTAATAAAGTTTTCGACAGTTTTTGAGAAAAATCAGCAATAAACTCCCAATTATTTGCGCAAACAAGCGCGGGTGAATTTCCACGACAATTCTCAAGAAGCTGAGCCTCGAATCCAGAGGGCCACATAAAAAGCTACGGCGGGCCGGACCTGGCCCACGGGCCTCGAGTTTGACACGTGTGCTTCAGGTTGACCGATCCGTTCGCTTTGTGGAGCTTGAATCAAGAAGCCGTCCTTTCAGAAGCAGGCACAGTTTCACGCCTGAATTACATTGGTGGACGTGTTCGGAGCAAAGCCGGCGCCGTCGGGGAAAACAGGCGCGACCAAACAGGCTGACGGTTTCTGACTGGGAGCGCTGGGAGGAGCGTCTCCGTTTCTCCCCCTCGGCACCGAAACCGTCTCAACACTACGGAGAGCCAGCGTGACGCCAATTAGCGTCCGTCCCCCGGGGGGACGAGGCGTCGGACGCTGATGAAAACACGACGCGGGAGGAAGTTCCCCCTGAAAATGTCAGAGGGGTTAACTGGGATGATTTCTGACGGTGATGCGTTTGAGGTGAAAAGGGGGCTGAATACGCCGCATTTCATTCTGCCAGTGTTGAATTAACACCCAAAAGTGTCTATATGTGTCCAAGACAGCAGGTGTTAAAGTAAAACTTTTGAAAGTGTTAAAAGATTGACACCACTTTTTGTTAAATTAACGTTGGTCTATAACATTGAAATTGGTTTAAGAAAAGTTAAACTTTCCATTTCTGTGTGTTGTTTTGAATATTTTCCACTGGATTTGACTGATATTGACACCTAGTGGGTCAATTATTTGCTTTTTTAACTCCACATTGTGTTTTGTGATCAACACTAATTGATCAACACTACTGGAATTTTGTTCGATAGATTTGTGCTGCAACTAACGATTGTTTTTGTAATTGGTTATTCTGACGGATTATCATTTAAGAAACATTTTTTAAGTAACACACTGGTGTTAATTTTAATATATTTCAACACCAGCACCAGTTAATGCGACACTCTGTAGTGTTGAATTTAACACCAGGTGACTTGGACACCACTGTGTGGTTTCAGCTGCATGGAAACACACCAGTGATGGACATTCCTGAGATAACAGAACCACTTGCGGACCTGAAATGTAACGGCTCATTTGGAGTAAGGAGAGACAACAACGTGCGCCGACAGCCGACGCACAATGAGTCACTTTATGAGCAGGTACATTAAAACACAATTAGGGAGGCAGCTATAAAACACCTGCCATCAAATAAAGAGTCTGTTCTCGTTTAAAGCCTTGAGACATTTCTCGCCACTTCCCCTGCCTGTGGCTCACCGAGGGCAAGTAAGAGTCGCTCAGGCAATAATTGGAGTGGAGGGAGAAGCGAATGCATTCAGAGGAAGGACTGTGCCTGGTGGTAATGCGCCACTTCATTACATTTTGCGACAGACCAAGCTGCTCGCTCCCGGCTTTTCCTCCGCCTGTTCAGTTACTCGGCTCAGCCGACGGCGGCGGCGGAGGAGGAGGAGGAGCCTCAGGGGAACGCAGCGTCACTGGCTGCCTTTTCATTAGTCGTAACATTTATTTTCAAATTTTGAAAAGGAATTTGCTAAATGGAAACACGTCAAATTTCCAAAACCCTCGTGTTTTTAGATAAAAAGTTGTTGCTCTAGGACAGGGGTGTCAAACTCTTTTCATTTTGGGCCCAATCAAAAATCTGAATGTTCTTAAAGGGCCGGTTGTCTCAGAATCTATTGGAATCTAACAGAACTGTTCAAATATCAAAAAATAGCTGTTCCTCCAGGGTTTGGGGATTATTTTCACTTTTTTTTGCAATCAAAATTACAGATTTTGTGGTGAATGTTTTTAACAATATTTGCACTAATGCATGACATTAAATGTGACTCTTTATCGCTCGCCGCATCAGTAACGGATTCAATGATTTTGACCAATTTTGAGAAAATTTGCAGTAAAATCAGGAAGAAATGTTGAAATTTGTTGCTTTTGTGTGATTTTTGCATATTTGTGTAAAAACTGGAAGGACTTATCAATGTAATTTGGAGACTAGAGGGCCACATAAAAAGCTACAGCAGGACGGATCTGGCCCACGGGCCTCCAGTTTGACACCTGTGGTACAGGATGAGTTAACAGGACTTTCATGACATATTAAAATAAACCCGTCTCATTTGGTGTGACCCTGTATGATGCAGAGTTACAGATGTGCAAAGATTATTTGGGTGAGGCTTTAATCGAGTCACAGCGCCTTTGAATCGACTTGCCGACTCACAGCAGTGTGTAAAAGTACTGGAATAATTTAAACTTCACTCATCATACGGTAAAACGTAGCTGTGGCTTCTTGCATAAGCAGCATAATGAAGCTCCTAACTCACTGGCT
Organism: Micropoecilia bifurca; assembly: GCA_903067075.1. Classification (NCBI taxonomy): domain Eukaryota; kingdom Metazoa; phylum Chordata; class Actinopteri; order Cyprinodontiformes; family Poeciliidae; genus Micropoecilia; species Micropoecilia bifurca. The sequence goes on along the minus strand of CAEGAF010124957.1, from coordinate 62,563 downwards.
GCCTCTCTAAATCCTGACGGCAACCTTCAGAGGCAGAGGGAGAGCAACCACGACTCAAACAATAAACGTCCTACCTGTAGAAATAGGAGCAGCCTCTCACTGTGTTGTGTGTGAAATGCTCCTGGCTCTTCTCGTTCCCAAAGTCCTCCAGCGGGTCCGACCACAGCAGATCGCACATCGGCCCGTACGCTGGCGGCTCTTTGAATCTGTCTAGCTGTGGAGGAAAACACCAGGCTCCTGTGAACGTTTCCTTTAAAGCTGCAGCTTCGCACGTGATTAAATCGCTGTTTGATCAATAGTAAACCATATACAGAGAGGATGTCAAAGAAAGAGTCAACCTTGCAGTTTAGAGATGGATGAATCTTTTTCTGTGAGCGTAACCGGCTTTACTTTCAGGGAACTTGGCTCTGTTTTAAAACTGGAGCCTGTTCGTGACTCTACACAGGCCGCATGATGGACACTAATGCTAATATGAAGCCCTCCGATTGCAGCCGCAAACTCCATTTAGATTTATCGAATTAGTCGAGAGAAGGAACTTCTTCTTCTTCTTTTCCCTCCACATCTCTTTCATTCAGAAGAAAGACAGCAACGCTACGCATCCAGGTTTGACCACTACTTTAAACTCTTTGTCCCATTTGTGAAGCAATTAAGAAACACCTGGTCTCCCAGAGCAATATAGTCAGTACTCCGCTAGCGAGTTGGAAGTGATAGCTTCTACATCTGTGACCGCTAGGTGCCGCCTTCTCTGTAACTGGAAATCAACTGGAGCTCCATCCAGCACAAGGTGGTCATGTCCTTTTTGAAAGTTGGGAAAATTAGATATGCAAAAACTGGAAACTCGAACAAATTCTACTCTAAATGGCAACCATTTATTGAGTTTGTTGCTTCAATGGAGAAACATGGCCCCCCACCCCCAACTTTCCTTCTTTCCCTTTTTTTTGTTTTTTTTTGGAGGTGTACATGTGTGTTTTTACTATGAGTTTTATTTCACTGTTTTATAATTGGAGGTGTTCTGTGTTCGTTTGTTGGTCTTGAAAACATGCATCTTAAAGTCAATGGTGTGAACAGTTTGTTTATGCATTCTTACACCCTGGAATATGTAAACACCTTTATTCCATATGCAAAAACATCAATAAACATATGAATAATAACAAAGAAACACCTGCTGATTAAACAAACACAGAGAAACAGTAGAGCAGCTGCAGAACCATGTCAGATGATGCACATACTTTCCTGATGTCGTCAAGATTTGTGATTTCTGGAGACAGTCCTCCGTGTACACACAGGAACTGCTGGTTCATAAGAGCAGCCAGGGGAAGGCAGTCGAAGGCGTCCATACATGCGTCATACACCCTCTCTGAATACTTAATTTTACCTGTCAGGAAGGAGGGAGGGGGGCACAGGGCAGGAACAAGACAACAGCAGGCCAAGTCAAACAGACCTGCTCTCCAACACTGGGGCAGCGTCCGGCATGGAAACGCTTTCTCAACGCTGGCAGAAAGAAAACGTCCCGAAAACAGTTTCAGAAGAACACAATGTAAATGTCATTTATGCCGATTCTCTCTTCCTGCCTGCTCAGACCAAGTCCAATCAAAACAGCTCTGACACTGGTAAACACCAATAAACGGTGAAATATGGCGTTTTTCTTAAGAGACTATTACTTCAACTGCGTAGGGACTTGAAAGTGATAGTTTAGGTTGCTTGAGGAGGGCTTTGCAGAGTGCTTATGAGTAGCCAGTATTTTACATGCAGGGAACGGTTGTCACAACTTTTTAATGTCAAAGACAGAAATGAGGAATTTGAGAGGGAATTTCCAACCCTAAAGCAGTTCAATATGTAAACCTCTGCTTGAAACAAATGATCTTTACTCCAAATGTAATTTTGCATTACAGCTTTTCACAATTGTTATTGTTAGCCTCGTTCCAGGTAGTTGTTAATATTTTCTAAATGTTTGCACAGCTAAGCTTTCACTGAATAACTTATTAATTTATTATAGTCTCTGCCAAGAAAGAAGTTGAAATGAATTGTTAGCCTGGTGTATGACTTGAGTAATTAATTACTGAATAGTTTCAGAAGCCTAATTAACTGCTAGCAGTTACCTGGAACTGAGGGTTGCTAGAGTGGCTAACAGAAGCTGCTAGCACAACTTCTGTTAGCGCTTAGTGCATCATCAGGTAGCTGTCCACCTGGTTCTTGAAACCCTGGCTCTAAGAAATTGTTTATCTGGCTTTAAATAACTCTGGATCTGGCTCAGAGTAGCTTCCAACTTGGTTCTAGCTAGTTGTAATTCATGCTCATACTAGCTTAGCCTACTGTAGCGAAGATGCTAGCCTGGTTCCTTGTAACTATGCGACTCCTGAAAGTTGTTAGCCATTAGCTCGAGTCTGAATAAATGTAAAAAAAAGGTTACAGAGAGCTGATAACTTAGCTGAAAATAGATTAGCTTAGGGTAGTTGTTATCCTAACAAACAATTGGGGGGGATAATATGGCTCCACGTGTCTTTTAGCCTGACTCCAGGTAGCTTTTAGCTGTTGACCTGATTCTGTAAAGACTGGCTCCAAGTAAATGTTTACCTCACTCCAAAATAACTAAATCTGGCTTAGAGGAGCTTTCAACTTTGTTATAGCTAATTGTAAGCCACGTTTTGACTAGCCATGCTCAGATTAGCTGCTAGTGTGGTTTAGAGAAGCTGCTAGCTTGGCTCCATGTGACTGTATGACTGTGGCTGTTAGCTCATCTCTGGATCGATGTAAGCCAGATTCTGGACAGCTGCTAGCTTAGAGTAGCTGTTAGGGTAAAATGGCTCCAGGTGTCTTTTGGCCTGACTCCAGATAGCAGTTAGCTGTTATCCTGGTTAAGGTTAGTGGCTAGCCTGGCTCCAAATAATTGTTAGCCTAGTTCTAGATAACTGTATATCCAAAATGAGCTCAATCAAATATTGTCAAAGAAGCATTAAGAACAATGAAAAACACTTTACTTACATTCCTGCTTAAATGTGAAATACTCTGTTAAATGTCGACATTCGTGATTCCCACGCAGCAAAAACAGTGTTTTGGGGTATAGGATCTTTAAGGCCCACAAGTAGAGGACACACTGCAACAAGAAGGAACAAAAATAAAAGCAGAACAGTTGGCTTTTCATCTCTCCTAATGCTAAAAGCAAAAGCTATCATGTCAAACATCGTCAGTTTCACGGAAACGTAAATTCTGCTCACACTGAAATATTAATGCTGCACATTTTGTGGCGCATTTCAGGTTTGCAAGACTCAGAAAGATGAACATCACATTCAAAATGAAACACCTGACCAGACTAGAATAGCACACGCTATAAATACATCTCATATACATGTACTTTTGTATTATTAAACAAAGTATTTCCAGAGATAAGGCCGCAATAAACATATATATTGGTTATAAAGTCCTATACTATTTTGTGGAATATTAAAACTCTGCCAGCATAATCCTCAGCTCCACTGTGACATTTGCGATCCAGGCTGCACTTGAAATGATCATAAAAGTGTTTTATCACTGCAATATCTGCAGCCTGATTTCATCTGTTCTCAGAGAAAGCTATTAATAAACCAAGCTTCTGTCACACACATGGCGCTTGATTAGGGCCGCACAAGAACAATAACAAACACACGGACTCACTTCAATACTGAAATACCCTCTGTCTACGTAGTCCCCAAGGAAAAGGTAGCGTGTGGATGCTGGTGATCCTCCTACTTCAAACAGCTTCATTAGGTCAAAGAACTGCCCGTGGATGTCTCCGCAAACTGGAAACATGTCAGGAAGAAGACAACAGTGTGTCAGTACAAAAGGCTGGAAACGGATGAAAGTAGCGTTAAGATTGTGAGAAAGTGTTTGCATGTTTCCATGATTTTCATCATGTAGCTAGGAGCTGGGAATCAAATAAGAAAGATATCTGAAGTCGCACATAAACTCTAGTTTAAATGCTGCTGCTCCTTTTTATCCCCCCATTCAGGCTAGGTACAACATTTATTTTTCAAATCCACTCCCAATGTTTTACTACTTTTATTCAAAAGGAGCAGCCATATTTTGAAATGACCCTGACTGACATTGCTTCAGGATTTCTGAAAATCACAAGTTTTCTTCAGCAGTTTAAAACATTACGGTCCAGTATGTCTGAAAAAGAAAAGTAAAGAAATGTGGGATGATTCACATTAAAGTGTTGCATGTCCAGTGCAGTCAGCATGAGATTGTCTCAGCATGAAAAGCTTAGACAAAAACACAATGGTGTCGTTTACAGAAAGATTTTAAATAACAAAATAGAAATGTCAATAACTGCTTTTATTGAAAAGAGAAAACCCACAATTATTAATACTACTTCTAAAATAACATACTGTTGAGTATTACAGATCTAAAAATATCATCATACCGTTCATATTTTTTTTTATTCTTGAAAAAGCCTTTAGCCGCTAAATTATAATATTGTTGTTGTCAAAAACATTAATCCAATATTAGCTAGATTAGCAGGTCAAGCAGAGTGATGGGAGATTATTTGTTTTTTTGGAGGTCCAAATATATTTCTAAACTTGCACATTTGGGTTTCACATAAGCGCTAGAAAAAAATATTGGACTTTCTTCAGCTTACCATTTAGCAACAGGTTAGGGAGGGGCAGCTATGCTACATTTAAGTTAGAAATTGTTGCTCTTTTAAAATAAAATGTAGATTTGTGTCAAATTAATCCTTCCTTTTTCTATTAGCATAGATATAGTTAGCTGACAAACATATAAACATTAGCATGCTAGCATATGATGACTATGCCACCTTGTCATCATAATAGACTCCCTTAGGTTAATGTTAGCAAAAGCACAAGTGTTAGCCAATATGCAAAACATTTGCATGTTAGCTAGTTTTATCATTGGCACAAAATCTGTTAGCACAGTAGATAGCTTATGTATTATTAGCTAAAAAAATAGAAATTAGAGTAAATAGTAGCAAATTATATATTTCACCCAACTACTAGATGTTGGGTGTGAGATGATGTTAGATGTTAGCTAATAGAAAATAGATGCTAGAAACAAAGCAGTTAGAGTTGGCTACTATTAGCTAACATGCTATCATTTGCCAACACGCCATTATTAGAATGCTACCTAAAGTTAGCATGTTAGTTGTTGATCTCATAAGCTTGCTAGCTTGTTGGTTAATGTTAGCACATTTGCAAAATTGAGCATAATATCTCATTTCAGTATAATATATATATATATTTTATTGAAAGGTATTTGCTAAGTTTTGTTATAGCTTAATTTTTTAAAGGCAAAAATACAGTATGAAACACGGTGGAAGCACCAGCTTTAGAAATCTTTCTAGTTTATATAAAATAATAATAATTCACGACAAATCTATTGCCAGCAATGCATCTCCATTCCTGTGGAAATGCTTCATTGTAACACGTGTCGTTTTTGTTCTTTGAGAGCAGAATAGATGTCAATTTTATTGATGTCTAAACCTTTCCTGCAAGTTTGTGTGTGTGTGTTAACTGCCTACAAATTGTGTTTGTCAAAGCAATTACAGACAGAAAATTTAGCCAATGTTAACGGTGAAGTCTGCTACTACCTGGAATCCCAGTGCAATCATGGCTGCTCAACATAACACGTACAGTTACTAACAACAGAGCAGGCAGCTGTTAAATACCAGCAGGGGAGCTTTCTGGGATGAAAACATCTGCGTCAGAAATGGGCTACCACAAGAGATTCACCCCAGATCAGTTTGCTATCACATCATGAGATTCTATACTCTATTACTCCCTGTGGAGACGGGAGCAGCCAAGGCCAGAGCAGATTTGCTGCTTACAGCAGCACCAACTGTCAGGCTGCATATGAAACCGTCTGATTAAAAAGCCTTTCATACAGCTGCCAGTTTTATGGACGCAATAAAAGGTCAGAGCAAGGGTGGGGTATCCCGAAATTTACTACTTTGTCTTCACCTCGTCTCATCTGTCAGGTGATTTATTCCAGCAAATTGACTTTGTTTCTACTTTAGAAAAATTTTAATATCTAAATCCTCTGCAAAATATTAACTCATTCGTGTTGAAGTTGTGCTGCAGTTCTTATCGCTTTAAGAACCAAGTTTCAAATCTCCGCCTGGATATTTTGGTTATTTTAATTGTACGCAGTTCTTTAAATATCCTGTGAGTAAATAAATATTTGTCCGTTTATCCACAACAACTGGAACTTTCAAGTTATTTTCACAATTTACCGTCTATTAAATTAAATTCAGATCAATTTCACTTTCTGCTACGGTGGGAGTGAAATTACCATAATAACCTGAGATTGGCTGGAAAGCGCAACGTCTCCCCTTTCAGAAACCGTTTGAATTTTTCAGATAGCGCAACGTGTGGCAGAACTACGGTACTGCAAATTTGGCTGGATCATCTGTGATACGTTCGGTCTGGAAGGGTTGGGCAGAGCTGAAAATTAAAGAAAATAAAAGCTAATCTAAATTGACAAGTGAAGCCAATGTCGCTGCAAATGCATGAAAAAAAAAGAATAAAAATGAGATAATTTTTCTCCTACTGCAGTATGACAGCTGCAGCTCCGTTAACGTAGAGAAAAAAGCAGCTTGGGGTTAAAAATCACTCAAAAGTTACACGGCATTCACACATCTGACACCAAGAAAAGTCACAAGATGCTTTCATTTACTTCTACAATAACGTCAGAACTGAAGCAACAACAAAAGTATCTCTGGCAGTGTCACAAAAAGCCTTGCAACAGATGGAACGGCCCTTTGAACTTATAAGGACAGAGTCCGTCTGGGATTGCATGAACAGGAAGCGGCACACCCTAAATTTTCAGAAGAACTGCGGTAAGTTCTTGGAACAGCCTAAGTAAATACAGTGGTGCGTTCACCTTGGTTTTACGTTTCACTGCACACCAAGAGCCAATCATGTTGGGGTTTTTCCCCCTCAATAATTTGGTTTAATTTGTAAATATGCATGGATTCTTACGCTCCTTTTCTGCAAACAGAGTCCAGGATGGGAGGAAACGTTGCACTGCTTTCAGCTCAGACGCATCTGGAATGATTCATCTCAGCGAAAGAGAGCATGGAAGATGAAAAACTGGCAATCTACATATTTCTGTGGGAGATATCTACAGTGTGGCCCATAATCACCCTCCAAATGGCGCGGCGCTCTGGGACGGGCAACCTTGGCCCAGGTAACCTGAGGCTGCATCAGTACAACACATGCTCCTCACAAGCTTCACGACTTCAATGTTTGATTTTGTCATCTGTTATATTCTAAATTATTTTGAACAACAAAAGTTAGCTCAGCTTCCCTGATATCAGCAGCTTAACCTTCCCAAACAGCTGACCTGTGATCAGAATTAAAAAAAACAACTATAGGTGAGAATTGAATCACTTTTATGCGGCTCGAGATTTTTCCAAGTTGTTAAGATTTATAACACAGCATCTGTTTTTGCTGCATTTCTGCTATAGATAATAATGATAAAGTGGAGTAATGCAGAGGTTCCCAAACTGTGGGGTGCGTCCCCTGTGGGGGGCGCCGTGCCATTGCAGGGGCGGCGTGGGAAGCCGACAATATGAAAAAAACAACATGAACGCTGTATGCGCTGGGTTTTTACTTTAGAATGGCCAACTCTCTGTTATTCCTACGTCAATTTGATGCGGTAGGGGCTTCTGCACTTCTCATATCTGTGTCCTCTGTCACTTTTATCAGCAGTTAAAACTGTTTAATCCGCTGTTAACATGTGATAACCTGTTTTCCAAGCCGCCTTTAAACGCAACATGAGCGCTAAGACGCTCGCGCTGTTTACACACCTGTGCGGCAGTGAAGGAGACCTGCTGCTGCTGCTGTGCAGAGATACACAGGTGTGTTAGAATCATGGCAGCAAACCAGCAAAACACAAAGAACTTTTCAGTTTTTCCCCCAAACTAACCGACTGAGTTGAGTGAAGCTGTTGGATGCAGGTAAAGTAGCTAAAAGATGACTAGCTAATATCAACACAGCACCTTAAGCTCAACAAGTAGCCTGTAGGCTACCAGTGTTGCTGTCTATGTTCAGATACTCACATTCATTTTGCCCCCAAAAAAGTTAGAGACGGGGAATTTCTAAGAATCCTCTTTTCCTCACTTTGAACACCCTCGCTTTAAACCAGGGGCGTCAAATGCATTTTTATTTTGGGCCAAATCAAAAATCTGAATGTTCTTAAAGGGCCGGTTGTGCCAGAATCTACTGGATTGTTTTAGTCTATTTTGGAGTCAAAATGACAGATTTGGTGGTGAATATTAAATAATGCTTGCGAGGATTTTTTTTGTGTTTTACAATATTTGTACTAATGTGACTCTTTATCTCAACACAGAAAATTTGCAGTAGAATCAGGAAAAAACTGTAAATTTGTTGATTTTGTGTGAATTTTGCAGATTTGTGAAAAACTGGAAGGACTTATTGATGTAATCTGGAGTCTAGAGGGCCATATAAAAAGCTATGGCGGGCCAGATTCGGCCCTTGGGCCTTGAATTTGACACCTGTGCTCTAAACATACATTCACTAAAACAGAAGCAGTGCTATTGTTGTTTTGACCAACTTATAAACTTGACCCTCAGTCATTAGTTAAAGTCAATATTTAAAAAGGTAAATCTTTGTTGTTTTGGCTCTGTTCCTCATGACGCAGCTAATTTGACTCATTAAGTTGTCATAATCAGTGCTGAAAACAATAATTACATTTAATAGATCTAAATAAAGCCTCCCCAGTTCATTTAACAACTTCAGAGAAGGTCTTTTCCCTTCCTGAGCGATGGAATAATCTCCACCTAGATATAAATCAGCAATATTCACGGACAGCAGCAACAACCGGCAGGTTGATCCTTCATATCTCCACGTTTTCAGGTCATCTAGTCGATGCGTAAGGGAGAAACCAGGACATTTCCCAAAGTGCCAACAGATTTGGATGCAATTTGTACTAAAAAAACTTGCGTTTCTCAAAGCTTTACGAACTGAATCTCGCAGCAAGGAACACAATTAGACTCAGGTAGAAAAGAGAAAATCCGACGCTGTGATACCCAATTAGAGGAAGCAGGAGGACAGCGTTCAAGAGCAATTATCCCAAGTTATGAGACTCGTGAGACGGCTCTGAGAATCCTCTCTCCTCGACTGCGTCGTAAACCTCTGCTTTACCCGCCGTCTTTTATTAAACCCACACTGCAGCGTCGTTTAAATCCACAGCAGGGACCGACTTCAAGAAACAGAAAGGAACCTTATTATTTTCCGTTTGATTTCTGCAGATATCGTCATTCTTTTCATTTCCTCTCCATTTGCGTCCGCAACGCACGCACCGCTCGCCTATTTTAGATTTGTTGTTAAACTTCAGAGGAAATTGTTTTAATGGAAGAATTAAAAGGAAGAAAGAAAGAAAAAGACGTTGAATGTATAATTTTTAAAAGCAGCGAGAGAAAAAAGTCAAACAATGATTTCTAGGCAAGATAATTAGTCTCTTTTGTTTGCATCAGGCGTACCGAGAATACTAATTTACTTAAAAACAGATCTGAGCTTTCACTATTTGCATTTATAAAAACATTAAAAAAGGGACAAAAATGTTATTTTCAAATGTGCAGCAGGCATTAGTACCGTTTGTCAAAAAAATCAACAATTTCCAAAAAATCTGAACAAGCCTCTGAAGACTAAACAGTTTAATATCTGTGATGGTTGGAACTTCCTCCAATCGATTGATAATATCGATAATATTGAAATTTTTAAACCGTTTTAAAGTAACGATAATGGTGATGTAAGTCCATCCTCTTAAAGACCAATATATTTTTAAATTTTATAACGAATGCTTCACACTGGACCTGGAAGACGTTTTTAATATCCAGTTTTAAAAGATGACTTGGAAAACGCAACATTTAATTACATCTTTTGGGAAATTCAAGGATAGGGATGAAGGTGTGGATGATTAAAAAAATGTTGAATCAGAAACGCATTTCGCTCTTTGTAATGTCACACTGGGAGCAGAGAACTTGATGTTTTCAAGTTAATTCTCATGTAATTTGTTCATTTTACAGACACAGAAATTAAAAAACTGAAAATAAGCAGCGCCATGGAAGGAGCAAGAGTCTAAAAAAATGTTATAGAAGCGCATTAAAAGCATTTAAACCACTGATACTTTAAAATCCCAGCCAGCTTGGCATCAAGTTACACAAAAAGAAATCTAAATAATTTCTAACTGTTACATATTTTTCCGGTTCATACCATTACTTTAGTATAATCCATTTGTCCCAGGATACACGCAGACGACAATGCATTGTGCTTCACATGCTGGTTTATCCTGAGGATTTCGTGGTGTTAAGGCTGGTTATCGCCATGGAAACATCCCAGGATTTGGATCCTTTCAATAATAGCAGCTTCAACCAAACCAAATAAAACAACAAAAAAAAACACTACCCTGCTTCTGACCTGATAACGGACATAAATGAGCATCACACAATGCCAAAAGGTAAAGCTGTACTTTATAAAGCTTCATGTCACAATCAGCAATAAATCAATTAATTGCATGATAATTAAAACAAACGTAATTTTAATTTGGACTACTTTTTGTTTTTCCAATTTGAAGACTTAAGTCTTCTTTTAGTTGGTGCTTATATAGACTTCATAAATAATTTAATTTGTTGTTTTAGATGTTCTGTTGGATATTTAAATGTCTTCCAATTCCAGTGTTAAATGTTCATTACAATTTAAAGTTTATTGATCTTTGGGAGTGAATTATTATGCCATTAACATTATATTACTTGAAAATGGTCTCACAATAATATTAACGCAAAAACCTCTGGAACAATTTATTGTCCAGGAACATTTTTTTAGAGTTGTTTAAGGATTTATGTAGAGCACAGTTGTCAAACTGGAGGCCCGGGGGCCAAATCTGACCCTCTGTAGCTTTTTATGTGGCCCTCTGGACTCCAGATTACATTGATAAGTCCTTCCAGTTTTTTACAAATCTGCAAAAATCACACAAAAGGGAAAAACTTCCAAATGTATTCCTGATTTTATTGCTAATTTTCTCAAAATTGGTCCAAAACCATTAAATAATTAGAAACATTTCTTAATATTCACCACAAAATCTGTCATTTTAATTGCAAAAACCAAAACAATAAAAAACACTAAATCCCCAAACCATGGAGGAACAGCTATTTATTGATATTTTAACAGTTTTATTGATTTTATCAATAGATTCTAGTACAACTGGCCCCATAATGACATTCAGATTTTTGATTTGACCCAAAACGACACCACCGATGTAGAAAAACATGTATAAAAAAAAAAAGGCGAATTTTTTCCAACACAGTGGTGAGAAGTGCACATGAAGCTGACCTTTAGGGGAGCTGGGAAGACTAAGAAACGAGAGGCTGATGCTGACGGTTCAATTTCTAGCCAAAGACTTGATTTGATGGTGGCTCTGAATCGCAGCCGATGCATCTGCGGACCACGCCGCTGATCGATGCAAGTCAAACACAAGCAACACAAGCTCCCTCCTCCAGCGCTGCGCTCCACTTCATCAGCAGCAAACACACAATCCTCCCCATCGCTCTGCTCCAGTACACCTACAGACACGCTTCGCCTCCCTCCCTCTTGTCACACAGCACACAAAAACGAGGTGAGAAGCAAAGCCCACATAAGAAGAGCAGGTGGGAGTACATTATCTGGAGTGAGAAACAATTCGTTCTGGCCATCTCCTGCTTGTGTGCTGAAGTGATTCCCCCAGAGTAGAAGCGTATCGGCGGGCAGCAGCTACTGAGTGGGTGGTGGGCATTACACAACCTGGCGTTCAGAACCTACACAGGCCACTCCAAAAGGCCAGGCGTATTGAGCGGCCGTGCCAGATCGTGTTTTGATTGAGACGGGGCGCAGTAACCATAATACCCGGGGTTTTATGATGCCTCTCTCTGAGAGCCCACAGCCTGAACGGACGGCACGGCGTTATGCAGAGGCGAAGGCGGAGCTTACAATCCGTTTACGGACGTCTTATCTGTAATAACTGTAATGGTTCGAGTTAAGATGGGGGTTTAGGTAGTTGATTTGAAAGGACAAAGAATTGAGGAAGTCCTTTTTCATCCACAGGAAGAAAAATGAAAAGGTTCCTGTCAAAATTTCTGAGTTTTTACAAGCAAATTGAGATTTTTTTCCAAGAAAACATCTTTTGTCAGTTTTTACAGTAGAAAATGTAAAGGACGGATGAATGATAGAAAAAAGAAAACATGGACAAAGATTGATAAATTAATTTAAGGATAAATGGATGGATGGATGGATAGATGGATGGATGGATGGATGGATGGATGGATGGATGGATGGATGGATGGACGATGGTAAGAAAAAGGACAGGTGACAGGGAGGAAAAAGGGGTGGATGATGGTAAGAAAAAAGGATGAATGATGGAAGAAAAGGGATGGATGATAGAGGAAAAAAGATGGATGATAGAAAAAAAGATGCATGACGGTAAGAAAAAAGATGGATGATGGAATAAAAAGGATGAATGATAGAAGAAAAAGGATGAATGACAAAGAAAATATGGATGATGGGAAGAAAAAAGATGGATGAAGAAAGGAAGGAAAAGATGGATAATGAATAATCTGAAGGTGATTGATGGATAAATGGTTGGATGAAAATGGATAATGGATTTGTAATCAAAGGGATGTACGGATGGGTGGATGCCGGATTGATAAAAAAAGGCTACATTTTCACTCAGATTGACTGTTAGCAGTAACGTCTTAAAGCTTTATTCTGGGGTATCATGGTAAAGGGGGCTGAACACAAAAGCACACCATACTTCTCAGATTATTTCTGTCATATAATTTTCCCTTCACTCCTTTGTGTTAATCTAAAAGGCACAACAAAATAAAATGAAGTGAAAAAGAAAAATATTTCCTCCGTAAAGCTGCTCAGACTTTCTGTGTGGCTCTAAAGTCTCATTTAAAAGTGTTGCATAATCATCTACAGAGGGGATTTAACAGGAGCAAAATGCTTCAACTTGCACTCCTGTTAAACTGTCATCATCATCAAGGTCTAAAGTGAGGTTTTTCTACAGGAAGTCTTTGTATTTCCTCATCACATCTCGCAGAGCAGTCGAGTGGATCGGATGTTTTAGAGTCCATTGTGCAGTAATACCGTGAGATTTCATAAAAACGGTATTACTAGTTGTGGGGAAGCGTGTTTTATTGTGCTTTAATGAGACAGGAGGCGCGTTCACGGCGGAACCGGCTCTGTGCAGAGGCTTACTGAGGAGTGCAAGAGCTTGCCGTTGCCTGGTGATGTGGTTATAGGAACTCCTTTGATGGCAAGTGTGGAGCGAAGGCCACGGGAGCAGCTTGCATTCAGCATCCTAAGCCAGCACCGTTTGTCACACTCCTCCCTTCTCAAAAAAAAAAAATTAATAAATAAAAAACCCACCTGCCATCTGGCCCAACAAGGAAGTGACTGAGCGAGAGTGAGGAGCAGAGAGAGAGATAGCTGACATGTCATGGTGCTTTGCATCCACGATAAATATTTACATACTAATTTGCTGACCATGTGTCATGTTGGAATCGAGGGCAGCAGAGGGAAGGAGAGAGTTAGAAGAGGAGTGAGAAAAGGGAACAGGAGAACAACGGAGGTAAACACAGCGGGAAAACGAGCAGAGAAGCCCTCACTGAAAAAGACTAATGAGTGGGAGAGGGGTTGAGACAAGGTTGTTGAGTGGGAGGGCAAGAAGTGCTTCGCCGTTGCACTCGCATGCACAAGTCGATGAACACACACACACACACACACACACACACACACACACACACACACACACACACACACACACACACACACACACACACACGGTGCTCCTAAGGATTCAGAAACTGTCCAGCGTTTCGGTGTAGCACAACACAAACAGGCAGGTTCACCTGTTCAACCAACACTTGAACTACTGTGAAATTTTAAAAAGTAAATAAATAAAAAACTCGGAACGGATGACGGCTTCACAACGCGGCTTTGCAGAATTGAAAAAGACAGTACGACCGGCGGGAAAAGGACAGCAGCATCAGCAGCAGCAGACTGCGTCTACGAAAACAGAACCTCGAGATCAGGTTGTTGAGTGGGAAGCAGAGATCGCTCCAAAGGTTTCTGGACTCGGACGACGTTTAGCTCGACCGGAAATGCAACGTCTTCTACATGGAAAAGGAAACAGAAATCCTTTAAAACTGGCAATTTGTGAGAGGTGGGACTCGATTTAAATTATTAATCTAGTTAATGGCAGCCCTCAGTCAGTTCTCTCCTCTCTCACTAGTTAAATCGTTATTTTCTGGTGGATTAAGTGAATCTGGCGTCCAACCTCCATCCAATCTCCATTCAGCCTCCATCCAACCCCCAATCGGCCTCCATCTAACCCCCAATTGGTCTCCATCCGGCCTCCATCCAACCCCCAATCGGCCTCCATCCAACCTCCATCCAACCCTCAATTGGCCTCCATCCAACCTCCATCCGGCCTCCATCCAACCCCCAATCGGCCTTCATCCAGCCTCCATCCAACCTCCATCCGGCCTCCATCCAACCCTCAATCAGTCTCCATCCGGCCTCCATCCGGCCTCCATTCATCCTCCATCCAGCCTCCTGAGGTGTTTACCTTCAGCGGCCTGTGAGCTCCAGTCGCCAAAAGCTGAATGATTACACATCCAGCTCTGTTTCATCACACGTCAAACTCCGTAAACATGGATCAGAACCAGAATGCATCTCGTTTTAATCTCTGTTGATCGCCTCAAACCGCCAGACGAGACACTACTCCCCCCCCCCATCATGGTGGCCTTCATAAGCACTGGAGGCACACAAGGGTCATGCATTCATGAATTTAAGTGAGTACATTTCCTGCCTAATGCGAACTCGGGGCCTCCCTGGACTATATTGTGGAAATGATTTGGTATTAGGAAATGATGGGTTGCCATAGATCCCTTGAGTAGTCCTCTGCCTCTGATTACACAAACATCAAAGAGGCCTCATCAGAAAGTCTAATGGAGGAGCAGCACACTTGACCAGGCAGAAGGACAACAATAGCCGCAGTGGATGCATGAATATGCATCAGCAGCCACCCCACAACGCCTTATTCATCCAAAACAAAAACCCAAAACTCAAATTCAACTCCTGGATGAGAGAAATCTCATCCTTTCTGGAAGCTAAAACAACTATTCACACAGTTATTATTGTTTTACAAAGATTTTTGCTTAAAGTGTTTTAATTTAAGAAAGAGACACTTATTTTTATTTCCAGTGTGTCAACAATGCACATGTTTGAGTACATCTACTGTTCAACGACCACATGCACATTTAGGCTCTCTTGGTGTATGAGCAAACAATGGTTGACATCTTTCTAGCCAATCTGAGACCAGGATTCGATGTGCCTTACAGATCCGTCACCTGATGGCATCAGCAGGGATTGCAAAAATCACAACTGCATTTATATCACAAGAAATTTAATTTATTTCAGTAAATCAGCTAAAAAATTGTAACATTTGAACATGTTGAGTGTTTCATTTTATTAATTTGGATAATTATGCTACATGAAACAAACATTTAATACAGAAGTCACCACAATCAAGGGAAAACTCAAAATAATACAAGCACATAAATGGAAAGTTGAGTGGAAGAAAAAACTGTGGCAGAAATAGAAAAATACTTGATTTCTGGGGATCTTGCTTTTTAGTCATTTCAGAAGCTAAGAACTTTACAGCTAGACCTTCAGAAAGAGTATTTTTTATTAATGCCATAGTTTTTTCTTCCACTCAACTTTCCATTAATGTGCTACATAAAAAAGGTGACAGAAATAAAACAACTAATAAAATAATGAAAAACAACTAATAAAACAACTAACATGATTTCTGAGGATCTAAGTGTAACGTTCTTAGCTTCTGAAATGACAATATAAATAATGAAACAAATTTCTGATCTCTTTTATGTCAAGCATACATTTATCTGTTTGTTTTTAACTTAATCTAGAACAGCAGCATGTTGCAGTAACTCTGTTATGTTCATTTTGATTTTTACTGTTTTTTTGCTTTTCAACAGCTGTTAATGATGTGTAACCGTGGCAACGACGAGGTATTGTTTTTACAAGTTGGAGCGGCTGATTAGCATCTCAAAGGCTCAGATAACAGCTGAACTACAACCCCGAGTCCGAGAGGAGGTTGAGGACTGGATGTGAAGCAGCACCAAAGAGCAGAGAGAGAAGGGCGAAGGTCAATCCATCTCTTCCATCGATCAGAACGGTTAAGGATCACATCCCTGACTCCGTGTCTTTACCAGATGTTCTGACCATATCGCCAATTAAAGTGGAGCGGCAAAAGCAAATGAGGTGAATTAGCAAACCTTGTCAACAACTGATCCAGGAAATGTTAGTGTGGAATAGATAATGAGGTGTTAGCATGTCATAGCAGTCATGAAACTGTCATACAGTAACAGGCTTCATTCAGAGGCCTCTTTAGATTTGTTGCAACACTGACTGATACAGGAGCTTGTTTCGTCCCACAGCAACTCTCTGAAGAAACTTGATTTGAATCGGCGACATTTCTGAGATTAGAGTTGGTACCAACAGTAAACAAATAAATGTTTTGGTCGCCATCATCAATGAGGTTTGAAAATTTGATTTTCAGTACAGAATATGAAAACAAAAAACATTTTTAAAAGGTTTCTAAGCTAATAGTAAGTGTGCGTTTTAATAAAAATGTAATTACTTCAGATATTCTGATGTGAACCTGGAGAAAACATCTGCGCTTCAACGACAAGCCCGCTATGGCTACTTACACAGCCTGTTTGGCACTAAGGCCATAATTAGGTTAATTAGGATACAACAAAAAAAAGCATTTAGAGCTAGCTAGTTATGGATATTTGTGATTTTATTTTATTTTTCAAAAACAGGGAAAACAAAGCAAAAAAAAAAAGCTAATATGGGTAAAAATTTTGTAACTTAACTTCCAAAGTCACACATCAGCTACAAGATAAGAAAGTCATAATTTACCGCTGCTTTAATCAAATCTAATCTTGTGGAGCATTTTTGAGTGATTGCATCCAGACCTGTGTATGTTGCCTTCCTCGTTCGATATCTTCAAACACAAAGGAAAATAAAAAATTGGTTGTAAACACAACATTGTGTTCCATAGCCCTAACCGTGTCCTATTGTGCCCTTTATAAAAGCGTCACTTTGCTGCATTTCTCTCAGAAAAAGCAGCTCATGGGAAAAATCTCCAGCTGCGAAGTGCATCTGTGAGCAGAGACTGCGAGAGAGGGAGAAAAAAAAAGTTCAAAGCGAATTTCTCTGCACATTATCAAGATATTTTCTGATGTGAAAACAGCTTCAGTCAACAATCTAAATCACTGGCAATCACTGTAAGCAAGCAGAAAGCTACCCAAATGAAAAGCTGAAACTGAGAACTGAGAGCTGAAAATTAAAGTAAAACAGCCAGGAAACTAAAATTGCCAAACACACGAAACTGCAGTTACTTTTCCTGACTGAATAACAGAATAAATCAGTTTTTACAGGGTGATACATTGATCCACGACGCCTTACGAAACTATTCATACTTTATCACGTTTTGTCACAGGGGTCCAACACACAGGTACTGTGTACACATGAAGTGGGAGAAAAAATAATCCACGATTTCCAACATTTTTATAAATGACACACTAAAAAGCATAGTGTGTATTTGCCCTGTTTACTTCAATACCAATGAAACTTATTAAACACAACTTATTAGTAGAGCTGCACATAATGGAAAAACATGAATCATTTTCCTTCTACTCCACAATTACGCACATCTCTGTGTTGCTTAAAATCCCAATAAAATACATGGTTGACAAAAAGTGAATATGTTGAGAAAATTACTTCTGCACGGCACTGTGGCTTGACTGAACTGGTACCAAATAAAACAGCAACAACACAACCCTGCAGGTATGGAAGTGTCTTTTTATTTTAGTATTTATTTACACCAGAGTTGGCCAAAGTGCCATCCGTGGCATTTTTATAACAAACAAAGTTTGATTCTGCTATAAAGTGGCACCATGTGCCTTGAAAATACATAATGCTGCCCCCCTTAGCCGTTTTAGCACTAAGTTTCGAATCTCTGCCTGGATATTTTTGCTCATTTTAATTACATGAAGTTCTTTAAATGTCCTGTGAGTAAATATACATTTGCCCATTTACCCATAACAACTGGAACTTTCAATATCTAGCAAGTTATTTTTGTAATTTACCGTCTATTAAGATTAATTTCACTTCCTGCTACAGTGGGAGTGAAATTACAGTAATAACTTGATATTGGCTGGAAAGCGCAATGTCTCCTCTTTCAGAAACATTTGGGATTTTTAAGATGGCACAAAGTGTGGCGGAATTACGGTACTGCAAATTTGGCTGGATTGCTGTCGACACATTCGGCCCAAAAGGGTTAGGAATTAATCACAGATTTGCTCCATTCTTGTACACTGAGGGAACGGAAAAAAGTATCCAGAGGCCTGGAAATGGTCCCTGGGTCACACTTTGGACATCCCTGTTTTAATAAAACAAGCCTAAAAAACGTTTTCATGGGTTCAACAATGACTTACAGATCCTCTCACCTGAAAACATGACTTTAACTAAAATGTTGCATGTGTAGTTCATGGCAGAGAAGGTAAAAGGAAAAATCACTTATTTACAAAAGTAAATTAAATATTTTCTCATCAGGCTTCATGATTTGGTATTTATTTATTCGGGGGGCTCATTTGGGGTGTTTTGCTGACCTGTTACAGGGGCCTCGATGTCCAGCAGGTTCTTCTCCGAGCGCAGTATGGCGGCGCCCTCTCCTATGAGCCTGAGGGCCACCGACTCGTCCACGCGCCCCTCCTTGGTTAGGTGAGCTTTCAGCACATCCACTTTGGGCTTCCCGTCGCTGTCAAACACCTCTTTCGCCGTCAGCCGGTGACTCGGGGGGAAGGGGACAGCTGCAGAGGAAGAAGAGGAGGAGGAGGAGGAGGAGGAGGAGAGGGTCAGGAAAACAAAGAATAATAATTACACCCGATATCCTCTGATAACGTATTTACAGAGCCATGAATTTCATCGAACAAAAGCCTGGTGAGGATAAACCGGCATCGACGAGAAGCGACATTTAAGCCGTTTGATTAGCAGGTACGCTCCATCTTTCCCGCGGTTCGACTCCCCGCAGGAGGTCACCGCCGCGCTTTCAGCTCGCCCTCGGAGACGACTTAGCATGCCGCCGCCGCCGCCGTGATCCGTGACTCATTTCGTTCTCAATATTTATGACAGAGCCGCAGATTTGCTAGTTTGCTCTGCAATATTCGCAGCTAATGAGATGGCACTTGTGACAGTGAATCAGAGAGCCGAGACATCTGTTGTTTTACTTGCATAAAAAGCCGCTCGCCTGAGGGCGAAGCCTAAACAACACGCAATGGCTTTCATGTGTGCGCCGCGCTTTGCTGCGTTTGTAATGGACAGATGCAGACCTGCTGCTGGGTCCAAGGAGTTCAATTTAATTCAACTCCTGAGAGCACTGATGGCATCGTAAAAAATTAAGACTAATCAAATCCTCGGCAGTCCATTACTGTCAGTAATAAGAGCTTTTAAAGGACGCTGCTGAACATCGACTGCACAACTTTTAAAGCAACAGATGCAGCCGAAACGGCCAAGAGGCAGAGGCACTTTGATAACGCTAGCAGATAAGAAACAGACACTTTTTATGTTGTTTTAATGTTTTAAAGTCATTAAATGTATGTTTTTAATTGAAATGTGACAAGTAAACTTCATTACTGATCAATAAATGCTAAAGTATGCATCCCTCTTTAAGCTTTTCTCAGTTAAAAGAACCAAAAACTAAAATGTGCTAAAAAGATTTAGAAGTGGAGCATAACCAAAAAGTATAAAGAAAATTTTTCATGATATTATCTTTATTTATAAACTTATAAAGAGAAATAAAGCCACCTTTTACTGCAGTTACAGCCACAAATATTTTGGAAAAGCCTTGGTCTTAGTTTGTGGAATATGTTTAGCGCCAACGCTTATTCTTTTTATAAATTTTATTATTGGTATTTTTTGTAGAACATTAAATAAACAAAACCTTTTCTTTTGAAAGTAAATAAATAATTTAATAAATACTCCAAGATTTGAATATTGTTTGAACAGTTTGGTTTTTATGGAATAATTACCTTCACTATCAATAAATGTAGCAGTAATATTTTTTTATTTATAATCTTTTCTGCATAAATTATGAGTTTTTCTTGATTTTAACGCCTAAAAATGTAAATAAAATAGTAATTTTTATTAAATAACACGATTCCTGGAGCAGATATTGATCAAAACCTGGACGTTTTCGCCATATTTCGCGCACTAAGTGAGTTTTATTCAGCTGGACTGAAGGGACAACGGCTCTTAGGGTTGTAAAGATCTGGCTTAGCTGGACGGCCACATCCTGCTCAGGCCAGCAGAGAACAGGTGGGTTGATACCGAGATTAAATTACACACACAGGGACTCTACTAATTAGGTGACTTCCGAAAGCACTTTGGGTTTTATTAAGCAGTCTCAGCGTTAAATGAGGTGCATATAAACGCATGCAATCCTTTTCGGGTTTTACTTGCAAACACATTTAAAAAGGCATGCATCACTTTGCCACTTTGTGCTACCCTATCACATAAAACTCCAATAAAATATGTCAAAGTGTGACAAAATGTCCCGGGTGTCACTCTGGTCCAGCTCGTAACTCAAGGATGTCTGAGAAGTGAGTAACAAATACTGTGTAGTTAACAACTATCGCTCCCAAAGGTGAGATCGGATGTAATCGCAACAGCGCTTCATCTGCGTCACAGTGAGCTTGCTGACAGAAAATATTTGCAATCTAAGCTGCAGTAATTTGAACTTCCACACTGGTGCATGTTGGATTACATATTTAATGAAGTTGCACGCTTGCATCCTGGATCCCATGCTAATCTCTCTGCAGCCACAGATATGCACTCTAACCGCCTAAATGTTTAAGGAGGAGGATAAACAGAGCCGTTTCCCTTCCTTTTAAAGTCACATTACACTGCATGTTCTTAGAGGGGATGAAAAAATGTCTTACAACAATAAGTGGCTAATGGCTTTTCCTCGAATCAAGATCTATCCCCACGTTGGATAGAATTACCCAAGGTCCCGATCTGGCCTCCTATGAGCACCTGCTACGCGACTGCAGCTCGGGGCCGGGGCTTCTGGGCTTTGGACTCCATGGAGGAGCACAATCTCTACAAGTTAGGGCCCCTGAGATGCCGAAGAGACGCAGTGTGAACGCTCTCTAAACTCAAACACACTTGTTGGGCCTTTTTTCTGCAAAGTACAAATGACAGCTGGTCAAAAATCTTTGGAAAATCAGTCTGGACACTAATTTCTAAGTGATTGTCATTCGAAGAAAACTGAACAACTTAAGAGTCCAAACACACTGAACTGAATGTTTTATTGACACTTTCATTATCAGCTTATTTCCCTTCAAGTTAAAGGCATTTCTAATAAATTATGGGGGTAAATAATAATAGTAAAAAGTATTACAAACTCGGAAAATTTTTTATTCCGCCCTGTTTCCTTTAATTGCGATTTTGATCAGCATATGAGACGGTTGTCTTAAGAAATATGAGAGGTTATGACCCCCGATCAAACCAAAATAACCCTTAGTATCCGCCTGCTGGAAGATAATATTTATTAGAGTGGCACAAGGAGATTCCCGGACAGCTGAAAAAACTGTTGAAAACTTGATGGGTGTTGACTTGCAGGTCTGCAGCGTTCTGATGGATCAGAACCGACACGTTAGCAGTACGAAACGGTGTGCAAATATGCATTTAATATTCTAGTTTAATTTCCGAATTCTAAAAAATGAGCTGAAATAGCCATGCCGCGCCACTAGGTGGCAGCGAGGTAGAAAAAGAACTTTAAAATGATAAAAGAGAAACATTCAGAGCGTACGGCTGGTGACTATTGCCAGACTTCTTGACCCAAGAGTGAAACAAAACAAGACGGGCAGCAGACGTTAAAAACAGCATCATTGTTGTTGAGAACAGCAGAACAGCTTCAGTTCTACGCATCCAACCAGAACCATTAGTTTTCCTTCATTCTCCTCCTTTAGCTTGAAAAGAAAGCCGTGATGTTCAGGTGTGCTCTTTACCTGCTTGTTATTATAGTCTTCCTTTTTAAAATAATGCAAAACAGGGTCTATTTCAACTCCTAATTAGATGTAGGCCTGTTACAATAACTAATGTTCCAGACATTAATACGATAAATGATGATATTGTTGTGTAGAGACAATTTGCCAGTAATGTAATGGTAATAAAGGCATAATAATGCAGGAACACATTCTCAAAGATCACTAAGCTTTTAATTTCAATGCATATTTAACACTGGAACTGGAAGACTTCTTACATATCCAAAATAAATAAAACAACAGAAACTGCAAATAAAATGAAACAAAATTATCCTTTAAAAATTGTTTAGTTGAGACCAAAACTTCAGACTGAAAACTTTTCTCATCCAGTTTTTGGTTGAAAGAGAAAAATCACAAAATTAGAAATGATTGAGTTTGTCTTAATATATCATGCAATTAACTAATTTACTTATTATTGTGACAGGCCTAATTATGTGACTGTTAAATGTCAACTACATTTGAATAAAGTTGGCTCATTTGCACAAACTTGTTAAATTGTGTTTAAAAATGCTTTTCGGGTTGATATCAAAACAAATTGTAACAAATGACGTACTTTTCAGTCCAAAAGAAAATAAACAAAATGAACATTATATGTATGAATGTTTGATGTATGTAACCAACAAAAACAAAGAAAAACTGGATCTGCTGATCACTATTAGGAGCAATCATTAAAAAAAAATCACAGAACTGCCTTATTCTGATCTAATTAGTTGGTGCATTTCAGGTCTACATGTTCTGTTGTCCGATTTTCTTAAAAACAATACAGAAAGTATCGTTTAGGAATATTGTAATAAAAATCTACCCAAACGTTCACTGAAGAAGTTTTAACATTTCATATTTAGAAAATATTCATGTAAAAATGTTAAGATTTTGACACTTCTACTAAAACGTGCAGATTTAGAAAGTTACTGTTTTTTAAATCTCAGATTTAAGAATCACAAAATTTAGAAAGCAAGAAAATCTTGGACATAGAAAGTATTTTTCTGAAATCTGACATTTAGAAAGTATTGTTGTAAATGTCACAGTCGAAAAGCAATTTTGAACACATTATTTTATTTTCACAACCCTCAAGGTTTAGAAAATGTTTTTAAAAATTTGAGTTCATCTCAGCAGAAACTCTGTTCCCACATGTATAAGAGGTGACATTTTAAAGATTATTTTACCAGGTTTTAGAGTTAATGACGATGGGGCTGTGCAGTGAGGACAGAGGCTGTAGTGTCGCCTTTACACCAGTAGGGGGACATTTGTGTAGAAGGAGCATTGCTGTCCTGCACAAGACGTTTGTTGCTAGTTTTCCTAAAGCGATGCACCCTGAAAGACCTTATAGAGCTGACTGTTAAGTAATCCATGTTACATGACTGGAGAAATGTCACTATATTCAACTACCTGCTCCGCATTTGCTGCAGTATAAGGGTAAATATCAAGTGTTCAGCGTTGCGTTGAAAAGCACTTCACTGACGCTAACCAGACATGATAAATATAACAAGCATCACACAGACCTTTTTCAGCTTCCCACCCAACTGGTGCTTCATCCATACAAGAATGACTGAAAAGTCAAGTAAAAACGACAAACACACCAAACACCATTGTGTAACATTATTTTTAACAATTTCTGACTACTCTATTTATGTTTTCAGGTTTATTTTCAGTTCATTTGATTGCGGTAGTTGATATCAACACCACCTTTGTTGGTGGTTTTGACCCATAAAGGGGTCCTGGCTCCAACTTTGGGAGCCCCGGGTCCGGATGGCGTTCAGCTGCAGTGTGGTTTGATGCCCGGTCAGAGTGTGCAGAGCATGCTGACGCTCTGCACACTCTGATGTCTGCATAAAAACCCCTTTAATGGGCATAATTATTCTCTCCTTAAACATCAAAGCTCTAAGTAAACTGTCACGTATGTGGCTCCCACAGGCTGATCAACAAAAGCAACAATGTGCATAAGCAACACTGTGCATATGACTAATTTGGAGTTATTTAAACCAGCATTGAGGCACTTTCTTAGAAGATTCTGAAAACATAAAAAAAAGAAATTGAAATACGAGTTATATTGTAAATTTAGGTTAAAAATATCATAGTGATTCAGGAATGAATATAACAGACTTTTAAGTCATCAGTGGACTATACAAAACAGCCACTGTACAGCGCATGAAGCGGCAAAACCAGTTCGACCAAATGTATTGGAGCTCAGATTGGGTTGCTAGGTGATGGACGGAACTCTGCAGGGGTTGCTAGGGAACGGGCTGGGCTTGGCTGGGGTTGCTAGGTGATGGGCAGTGCCTACCGATTTGTAATGTTACGTTCCAGAAGTTTTTGAAACGCCTCATTTTGCAGAAACCAAAAGAAGTGCTTAGGCTGATTTTTTATAAGTGGTAGAAACTTAAATAGAAGTACAAAAACATACAAACTGTGAGTTTTAGATGTATTCAGAAAATTAATTTAAGCTAAAACCAAATAAATAAATAAACTACCGGTGGATGAAGTGTGGAAATGGGATCTACATTTTTTTTAAAAGAACCTGGACTTTCCAATCAAAGAATTGTTCAGATGATTGGCTTATTATATCTATTTTTAATTTAACTGTACAATATCATAAGTACAAAGCAAAAATAAATAAATGGGAGCAATATTTCAATTTTCAAAATTACATGTCACATATCTATAATAAAAGCTTTTAATACGCAAAACCTCACGTCTAAGCCTCGCGGCTGACCACAGCGGTGGAGATATTGTGTCATGGCAGTAGCAGATAAAAGTGAGATAACTGCAGCTGATACTGAAATTGCAATTTCCAGTAATAGTATCGCAATTAAATTTTTCTGTTGGGAAGAAAAATTCCCAACACATTTCACAGGACACAATGTCCTGTAAAACATTTCTCCTGCCAAACATCACACTTTAATTGATCAATTTTGTCATCAGAGAAAAGTGCATCCAGGTACTTTTCTTTTTTCTTCTTTGAGACAAGTCATTAACTTGTGTCACACCGTCTCTCTTAGACGACTGTGTACTAGAGACACATGTAAAAGAAATCTGGCCAACGGCGATAATACCAGGATATATTTTAATATTTAAAAAGGCGCCAATTGTGGATGTTCATCCTGCCGCAGTCCTTCCCTTGTGCCTGTTCTCTGTCTCACTCAGAGTAGAAAAGGGGGGAAAAGGAGCTACGAAAATACAAATGACGTCTGCAGCTGTGTGCGTCAATTAAAGAACCCAACATACTGAAGAGCACAATCACAGTTATGCAACAAAATAATGCCAGAAAAGCATAAATTTCCCTTTCTTTGGGTGGATGGGATGAACCTTTCTCTCTATGCCCTTCTCATTTAGAAAGCAGAAAATTTATTTAAGGTGTGCCATAATCCATGGAAGAAGTGTTTCTGGTCAGATGAGACCAAAATGTGACTTTTTCACAAAGCCAACACTGGACATTCCCCATCGAATACTCATCTGTGTAATGCAGCACTTATTGCTTGAAAAGTAGCAATGGTTCAAATAAACTCTACAAAGTGAAGTGTACAAATGTTTGCACAATTAAC
This sequence comes from Micropoecilia bifurca, assembly GCA_903067075.1. Taxonomy (NCBI): domain Eukaryota; kingdom Metazoa; phylum Chordata; class Actinopteri; order Cyprinodontiformes; family Poeciliidae; genus Micropoecilia; species Micropoecilia bifurca. The sequence goes on along the minus strand of CAEGAF010124957.1, from coordinate 36,835 downwards.
ATGCAAAGTACAAACACCTGCGGTTTATCAACTCAATTACTGAATCATATGGAGCCAGAAAACAGACTGTAGCTCTTGCCTCGTCTTGGAAGCTGATCGAATTACTGAGTTGAAAGTTTAGTCTGGTATCTAAAAATCACATTGCAAAACAGTGCAGAACTAAAATCTGTTATTCTAAAGTAAATAAGTCCAATTCTACCACTGCTACTATATTTGTATTATGTTGCCCTCTGGGTGACTATGCAGATATTAAATTTCATCCATGTTTTTTTTAGTTTTCATAAAGAAATATTGTCAGTAAGTAAAAGAAACATGCACAAAAACATGCTGAATACAAGCAAACATTGAGGTGACTGGAGATGATTAGTGTTTCCAACAAGAGGGCAGCTTTTAGTCACATTAGCTGTATTTCAGATGTTACATGTTTCCTAAATTACATATTCTAAAATAATAATATCTGACAACAGCAAAAAGCCAGTGTAGATTCTGTTTATCTGAGCGGATCGCTCCGTTGTTTCCTGCAGTCGTGACAATGGAGACTCTGTGAATTTTCCTCTTGAGGAATTTCTACCAGGCCTCTTATTAACGAGGGTAACACCCCTCTGCCAAAAACATTACATAGCACATTGTAATGTTGGGTCGTGTGTAAAGAAAACTCTCAGGACGAAAAAAAGAAAGTGTGAGGAAAGGGAAAAAGATCAAGATCAGGTTGGAGGCTGTCAAATCAAAGTTATTCCTGCCTCAAAAGAATAAACTTGTAGAAAATCCGCCTCTCCTGCCTGCCTGAAACTTGAGTGAGTCACAAATTGCCTCCATTACCTTCATTAATTTCATCATTGCCTTGTTCCCTTCGGTTACATAATGAGGAAATTGCACCAAAGCCTAAAATTTAACATGAGAGTGAAATGACAAAAGTGTAAAACTGAGGGTCTGGGCAGCTAAAAGGAAAAGAAAAAAAAAAAAAAAAGAAATCTGGGGTCTAATTTAACTTTCTGTGGTAATTTGTCTCAGATTAGCATTGTAATTTCCGTGTTCCAAATTAAAACCATCCATCAGCCATTAGGGTTTAAGACCAGTAAAACCTCTGGATGTCTGGCGGGTGCACTACTAAATAAGCTTTAAAGCTTATTTCACGGCATCGTGTCGTCCCGCATTCGGTTGCTTAATGGCAAATTTGAACGATTTGATGGTTCTAAGGTCATTACTGTCAAACCTCGGATCAGTCGGACCAGCAGCCGACTTTTTTGTTCACGCGGCGAGTGGGAAAGAAATATAAAAGACCAGACTCCGAGGTGTGAATTTCTTTTTTATTTTAAGTCTGCGCCTCGGTGAGCCGTCGAGCCGAAACTGTCAAGAGAAGGAGGGAGAACGGGCAGCTCGAAATGTTGAAATTGGTTGCAGTTCAGAGCTAATACACCTTTCTCTGAGGAACGAGGCAGCAGGAGGCGTGGTGCTGGACAGATCGGTTTAATTGGAGAAAGTGAGATACTGTTGCGGAGCTTTCAGGACACCTGGTTTCATTTACCCAAGAACATAAAGTGTAACTTGGGAGACTGGGCCGTGCTGACGGTTCAGGTGTCTGCAGTTCCTGCACATCGTCGTCCTTCTTCTGCCTCCCGGTTTTATAACAGCTGGCTGAGCTTTAAATATATGAAGAATCAACATCAGCACGACGGCATTCGGAGGCATAGAAGGAAACGCGTCATCAAAAAGCGCCACACTTTTTAAATCAAACTTTAAAGATCCATGCAGCTCAGGAGCCGCAGGTTGCTGACCCCTGGACTACAAATCAAACAGAGGTCACTTCATACAAAGTATATGATACCAGAGGTATTTTGGCTGCATGAGAAGGCAATAGCACACAAAGGAAAACTTTGGTCGTTTTACTCTGAGCAACGGAAAAGCAAGAGGGAAGACCTCTGCAAGAACTGACACGAAAGGTGCGAATCGAGTGACGCGGTTTGCAGTCGCCACCTCGACGTAAAAAATGAAAATGCGAGTGCATAACAACATCAGATTACCCGACAACAGAAAATCAAACCACATGGTTTGTTCTGCTCAGACACCTTTTGGTGACGAGCCACCCTCTGTGCGCGCTGCATGCACAGCGCTGTGTGTGCAGCTCTCTGCGCTGACAGCCAGAGTTTGTTAATTAAATTACATAACAGTAGTGAATTAGAGTGGGATAGGAGAACAGGATTAGCAGAATGCACGAGCTTCTGTGGGCGGAAGGATAAGAAAGAACAGACTGTGCCCCAAAAAGTACAACTTCAAATCTGATGCAGCAGCAGCAGCAGCAGCAGCAGCAGCAGCAGCAGCAGCAGCAGCAGCAGCAGCAGCGTATGTAGCTGTGTTTTGTATTACAGCATTCAGGTGGTGGGTAGCTGATTAACTCGTCATGCATTATGCAAAAGATCGAGATTGTATGGCTTTATTCCCTGACGAGGACGAGCCGCAGCACCTGAACCTGCCACCACTTTATAGGCACATGGGAATAAATCATCTGCAAAAAGCTCCAGGTCACATATGGAGACATGTTGAAACTAAATTAAAATCCTTTACTCTCAAAGTGTCATAAACAAAAGAATAGACGTTATAAGATCTAGCAAGTTTGTTAACCTTTGGACATCAAGTCGTACTGCTGCATAAATGCAACTACAGAGAATTCAGATGTAGCATAAAAACAGCCTGAAAGTGAAGGAAGAGTGTAAATACACCACTATTCTATAGGTTCAAGTAGAAAATAAACTGCTGGATGTACAAGTCATAAACAATATTTACACATCTACACTTCAAGGTTAATTTTTTAAAAATATCTTAGTTTCATCTAAAAGAAAAATAAGGCGATAAACACTCTGCGTCGTTGCAGTAAACAGACAAATGCAAGGTTTTCGTTCATTCGTTTGGCTCAGACACAAAAACTAAATCGAAAATCGACACACATTTCTTAAAATTACATTTTTCTAAAAGTATGAAGTAGGAAAATTGTCACAGCGTCTGGTATTCATTTGTACAAATCTATCATCTTGAAGCCCTTCAGTTTTTTTTCTTACTATTAACTCAAATTACAACAAAATGATTAAAAAGCATCTTTTCTGGCTTTGATTAAAAAAAATTAAATACGTTACATAGTTACTAACTTCCCGCCCTCATCTCTCATCTTTAGCATTCAATATCAGCATATTTTTCATCCTTGAAATATCAAAATCTGTTTACCCAATCCTTTGCAACTGAAAACAACAATTTAAGAAAAATAAAGGAATCTGAGAATATGTAAGACTTTTAAAGATCTGAAAAAAAATGATTAAATACAGTTGAGATAAGCAATGAAATATATCCAACTGTTGGAATCTCTTACTCATGGTTTTATTTTATAGAGTTAATGTATGTAACATCATAAAAAGTCATAAGACTTTAATAAATGTGCAAAAGGTGTTAGTGACATTAAAGGAACATCAAACGGATCATTATAATCCTTGAAGCCTAATTAGAGTGAACGCTTTACCATCACGGCGCCAATTCAGTAACTTCATCTCCTGTACTGTGGAGGTTGAGGGATTTAAAAAAGTTATATTCCTTCATCTTTGCATAATCAATGACCTGATCTAATCTGTGATCTGATTTCTGTAGATGAAGGTTAAATTTAAATAATTTTGCAATCTAATAAAAGATCAGATAATTTACCTCAGATTAGATCGATCTTTTCTGTTAAAGTACTATTTTTAGATAAATCTTGTTTTTTAAGGTTGAAATCCTCACTGCACATCTTTGCATATTTCTGGGTCACTGCCCTAATGCAGCCACAAGGTTTGCATGACCAAGTATCACCAGGACCCAGACTCCCATTTCCTGTTGCATGAAGGTGTATTAAATTAACCTAAAGGGCGTTGAGGACACATCTGCTCAGCCGGAGCAGACCACAGATTCAAAAACCTCACAGGCAAATTTAAAAGAAAGTCAAGCAGAATTTGGCATGAACTTCTTTAGCCTGCATTAGTCGGGACAGAAGCCAGTTCTGAACGAGGCGCTTAGCGTAGCATAAGCTCAGAGTCTACTGATTTTATCCGTGTGTCTGGTTGTGGAAACGGACAGAGGAACGGGAAAGAGAGCGACACCAACGATGTTTACCTTCCAAGAGACAGAAAGGAAATAAAAAGTTTAAATGCTGCTGGCACAGAGGAGTAGCTACGTTACAGAGCCGCATCGAGTCACGAAGACATGAGGCTCGTCATTCCTGCACACCTTATCTCTGAAACAACACATCCTGTAGTTTGGCTGCTTCTTTTTAAACAATTCAGTAATTTCTTCACTCCTTTTATTCAAAAAGTTCTAAACAAACAAGTGAAAAATTACCTTACTTTTGCTGCTATGTGTAGGTACTGCAGTATCACCTCACTTGGTAAAGATGTATAAAAACTAGATGCTAATTATGGAGACCTGGTTGCTGCAGCGCTCTCACAGTGAGCTTTGGAGAGTTTATTACCTTCATCCTCCTCATCGTGTGTGGGGTTCGCATAAACTCTGGTCCTCATCCAACCTTTTTTGTCTGTTATTTTAAACAAACTTTGCTGCTTTGACTGTAAGATTGGAACATCTTCGGCATTTTCATCTCGCAATTTTACTGATTTATGAAGTGAACGTTACATGAATGGCGTGCCGTCTTTGAGGAGTAGCCAAGAAGCGGAAAGACATGGGCGAAAGTGTCAAAGTTCATTCATTTAAATAAAAGAGATTTGGATGCTACAAAGTCGTCCAACTATTAATTTCCTTTTCTTTTCTTTTGTTTTGTTCGAAGTCCCCATCCACACCAGAACGTTTTCTCTAAAACTAGAAAGTTGTTAGTTGCGTCTGGCTTGCACATGGAAACGATGTTTTAGTACAAAAATGTTTTTTGTTTCGTTTCTTTCCAGGTTACAGAGTGGAAATTTCATCCTTGAGTATTCATGTTAACTGTGAAAACAATAAAATTCCAGTCCAACTTTAACACATTGTACACCTTTAGAGCATCTCCCTGTTTGGCTGTTTTTTTAAATTCTTTACTGCAGATTCAGGATGCTCAATATGTTTATTGGTTTCATTCTAAGCAAGGATTAAAAATGCAGAAGCAAAGTGTTTGCTCAAAGTTATTGACTCAGTGTTACGATGGTGAGGTAATTAAATCCAACTGTGGGAAGATTCTTTGTCTTTAGTTTGATTTAGCTGAAAACTTTACATTTGAGGGGGTGTTCTTTCCACCAACTTTCTTCTTGTTTTTTCCCCATCACACATAATATGAATGTAAAAATGTTGCTCCTATATAACACGGCGAACAGTACAAGCCAATGTGGACGAAGCAAAGCAAGAAATCAAAGATTACATGCTGCAGTTTCAGTTTTGCAGAAGATTCATTGGCTTGTTTCAGTGCTACTAACCAAACGGAATCTAAATTACTTGTTTGATTTTGCCAGATTTTGTTATTTTCCATTCGCACACCAACCCCGACTCTCTCGACACATAAACCAGATCCCTTCAGATCAGAACAACTCCTTTTTGACTGTGCCTCTGAAGGCTGTTGACCATCGCCGTCATCTGCTGCAGAGATGTAAGCTTTTACATCATCATCAACAAACAGGAGAGATAAAAGTGAGTCAAGGGGTTGCCAAGGAAACAGCGCAGTGGAGTCTTAATCTTTCATCCATCAAAACACCGGCGAGTCCCTGCCAGCACGCTGCGTTTGGCGTGGATTTGTTCTCGTGGTGCGTCCTCCGCTTACCTGGTGCTAAATTATACACCGGCGCAACGACAGCTGTTCGCCACATTAACATCTGTCTTTGCATAGATTCCTGTAGATGATAGTGATGCAGGTATGCGGCTTATTAAAACAGACGGGTTGTGTGCTAAATACCTCAACAGCATAACCGACAACAATCCTGGGGTTATCTGACGGAACTGCCCGGACCCGCGTTTTTTTTTTTTTGGTTTTTTTTTAGGCCGGCCAGCAATGACGGCATGAGGGTTAAAGTAAAAAAAAAAAGAAGTCCCGATTCCACCTCAACAGGTTTTAGCAGATAAATACAGATAATAAATGCAGAAGAAGAAGATGGAAACTCGCTGCGGCTCTGAGAGCATTCTGACTACCTCTCTGAGTAATTAGTGGGGTTAGGGCTGAAGCGTGGGAGGTTGACGTGGGAGAATGTAGGAATGGATGAATGTTTATGCATGTGAGGATGGATGGAGGGGAGTAGGCGGCGGAGTAGGCTGCGGTGGGGGTTGGTGAGGTATTTTCTGAGGGATGTCCGTGCAGTGAGTTTCCGTTTGGTGTGTGTGTGTGTGTGTGTGTGTGTGTGTGTGTGTGTGTGTGTGTGTGTGTGTGTGTGTGTGTGTGTGTGTGCTGCAGATCAATGGCTCCGTGAGCGGCCGCTGGGGACCCGGATCACACCAGGCAAATGACTGCAGTAATTTGGAGCGGGTCCTGGTGAGGGGCATGAGTCAGGCGGATCGATCAGCGACATAAAAATGCATCGAAATTGACGTGAGCAAAAAGAAATAAGAAGAAGAAGAAGAAAAAAGAGCAGCCATCTGCCAATATAACACCCCACCCTGACTCACAGTCCAGTGATGGGATGTCCCTGCAGATTTACAGTTCTTACAGTCTACCGCAAATTATAGGTCATGCTCCGACGGCAGCCATCGCAGTGTCTGAAAAGCAGCGTTTAACAGAAAAAGCTATCGCATCTCCTCTTAGCAGAAAGGGCAGCGCTAAATGGCGATGCATTATGGTTCTTCTGAGTGTCACATTTCTGTACCGGAGTACAGTTACATAAATCCTTGCTACACAGTCATGCTTTTAACTTAGCATAAGTCACGTCCAAATATTGAAGCTAGCGTACAGGAAAGCTGTAAACATTGTTGCATTTTTCTGTTTACGGCGCAAGACAGCAAAGAATCTTTGAGGTTTTAGTAACTTGCAGAACATTGAGCTAATGTATGTAAGTTGAAACAATCGGCGTAATGGTTTTGCTTTCCAGACTAATTATTTGACCCTTACAGGAAATGGGTAAAAAGGATGTGAATGGAAGAGACATCATGAACAATTAGTCAACAAAATTAGAATGACTCGACCGATGCTACGTTTTGTTGCATCGCAAAAGAGTGCAACTGAATGAATTATGAAAAACAATATATTTTAATAATGCTAATAAAAAATTAACTATTTAAATAGATTAATTACACACAGAGAGGGATGTGCTGTTTAGTTCTTGTTAATTTTGATAATTAGATCAAAACCCCAAATTCAAATTCTCAGACAATTTGAAGATGTTATAAAACAAGATAAAGAAAATGTATTTTTAACCAGAGAAGTTACGTTTTGTCTCGTAAACACCACCACAGTCCTTAAAACATAATAGATTCCTTAAAAACAGCCTGATATTTTTTATAAACATAAAAACTGTAATTAATGCAGTTGTTTTTGACTTTATGCCAAATGAAATGCTGATACCTTCCTGTCTGTGTTTTTACAAATAGTATAAAAGTTTAGCCAATCGTCATTCTGTCCTTTTAAGAGTCACTGCAAAATTACCCAGGTTTGACTTTTTATTTTATATTATTTTCGGGGGTTTTGACTTGAGAAAAAATAATTTTGAAACTAAAATAATTTATCCACATGTGGGAGTTAAAACGATCTGTGAAGCCATTGAAATTCACAGGTGTGGAAATTCACAATCCATTTGATTTGTTGTTTCTGCTCCTTTGTTACTTATTTTGGATATTTTAAATGTCTTCCAGTTTCAGTGTTAAATGGAATTTAAAGTTTATTTATCTTTGAGAAATTACTTTCATTAACACCTTTATCATTTATTGCATTAACGTCTGGGGCAATTTATCCATCCCTTACCTGGTGTATAACCTATGCATGGTACGATGTGTCAAATGCATAAGAAGGCGATGCTGGAGTGTTGTTTCTTTTTCCCTACACCACTGAAACTCCAGGCAGGCATGCAGAGCGTGATGGGTTTGAAGATGCGACCTTCTGCCAACAGACTGATTTTTGTGAAGCTAAGTTAAACTGACAGAAGATCAGAACGGAGGAGAAAAACGGCCTAAAACTCCTCATGGATTTCCACGGCTGCTGAGACGTTACCACTCTGGCGTTGTTTGCAAAAGCTGCTCTGACAGGTCTTGAGGAAGATATTCCCCACTCAATCCTGCACCCCTCCCGTCCCTCCTCCTCTTCCTCCTCCTCCTTCACAATACCGTGTCACAGGATTAGCTTTCATTAGAGGAGGCGCTGTAATCAGCTTTGGAGCATGGCGGAGACGGAACAATGGAGGAGGCTGAAAGGATCAGGAAGATGGAGCATTACAGCGCCGTGTTCAGCTGTATGCAGGCTGTTGGTAACCTGTGGCACACAGTGCAGAGATAATGTCACTCCAGCTTATCTGCATGGCCCCCAGTGTTGTGTACCTTGCCTTAAAGATCACTTTAATGACAAGGAAAGCAAATAAGAGAGCCGCTGCAAAATGTTAATTACTTCATTTGTCTTGTAGGGTCCCGACACTACTGGGTAATCTAATCTGAAGGATGAGTTTCTAGTGAAACATTTAACGCATCTGTGGCAACATCCTCATATTTTTCTTCCTTTCGAAAATATAAAAAATTGGGCAAAGTTTTGAATTACCATATTTTTCAAACTATAAACCGCTACTTTTTTTCCCTGCGCTTTGAACCATGCGGTGCGGCTTTTCTGTGGATTTTCTTCAACCACCAGGGGGCGCTTTAGCTGGAAGTGAATTATTGAAGTCAAAATTGGAAATCAAAGAAGTGCTAATTTTCATTTAGACCAAGCACATGCTAGCACCAGGTAAGACAGAGAAATGCTTTCAAACTCATACCCCCTCATCATGGAAACAACATGTAGAAGTTCATATGATGCAGCTTTTAAGTGGAAGGCCACCGATCTGGAGGGAAATTGAGCCGCTCGCTGCACGTAAACTCGGCGTAAATGAATCCATGGTTCGGCGTTGGCGACGGAGGAATGGCGTTCTTAAAGCAGATTAACAGCCCTCCGCTGCATCCTTGTGAAAATATGGTATATAAATCTCTGTAATGTGCAACTTTTGTGTGGAGCATAAACAAAACTACAGCTTTTTATAATTTTTTGCAATATTATCAATCTAAAGATAGATTTATCTTTTTAAAAGATTAGTGAGTGATAATTATTTACACCACACTAAAGGGAACATTTTTTCAGTGTGCTAATAAAAAAAAGCAAGACGAACTTAATTATTGCAATTTGAACTGCATCCATAAACATGCCTGTGTAACCACTCCATGCACTGGCGTCCATTGCAACATTGGACATTCCAAATTTTAATGAATACTTTGAAAGACTTGGATGTAATTGTCTCTAATTGACGTCTCTCCCAAGACCCTGAACCCATCAAAGACTTTTAATCATGGCAGCTCTACATGAGGACAGACCATAATTGCAATTTGCTGGTTGTCAAGAACAAATGCTTATTGATGGAGTCATTAACTTTCTAAATGTTCAACATATTTAGTGCATAGTTAAATTATTATGTGTTCATCAAGTAATGCTGGTAATAAGTGTTGGGGTAACAGACTATAAAGAAGCAGGGTGATATGGTGACCAGCATCGATTGTTGTTGATATTATAAAACATGAATCTGTAAGTTTTGATAACAAAATGAAACAGACCAAGATTTAATCACTGAAAAAGTACTTCAAATTCAGCCAATTTTTATCACTTATCACTAACCTCTGTTTAAAGCTGCAGCATCTAACCTAAAAAATACATTTTACGTATTAAAACTTTCTCTGTCCTAACATGAGACAGATAATCTCTAAAAAATTAATCGATCTCCTCTCTGTTCTGCATAATTACTCCGCTCAGTCAGAAACAGCCAACCAGAACTAGCAGTGACCAGCTAGCCGCTATGCTAACAGGAAGTTTTCTTTCAGTAACTCTGGATTGTTTATTGTAATGGATCCTGTTTTTTGCCTTTGAATATTACGTTTTATACTTGAATATTTTGGCAATGTTGAGAGGTTTTATTTTGGCTCTTTGCATTATTTAGCGTCTTCAGAGCCTCATATGTTATCAGTCTGTTAAAGATAGTATTATTGATAGCAGTTCAATTTGCACAATGCCTGTTTTGTTTTTTTGGAAAAAGTTATTAAAAACAAGTTTTTGTCTAAATTAAGGTGAATTCATGGTTCCTTTTTCCACATAATGTAACTGGTAGTGCTTATGATTAAAAAAATAAAAATTATGTGATCAGTATCGGTGATTGGCCCTCATGGGTGATCAGAATCGGAAGGAAAAAATCTGATCGGCACATCTCCACTGATAACCCAGTTTCCTGTCAAATTACTTTCAAGTAAAGGCCACTAAAGCCAACAAAACCTTACAACCCCCCCCCCCCAAATGAAAACTGAGCATCAAGACCTGCTATGTGAACGTAGTCAAAGTGCGCGACCACAAACCGTTTCCAAGAATGGAAATCCATATGATCCTCAAACTACAACATCATCAACATCGTTTTCAGATCAAACTAAAACGCTGTCTTTGATTTGTGCTACACCTCCACCACTTCCACAGTTTGTAAGACATAAAGATCACACTATTGAAGAAGGATTGCTTGGATTCAAGTTGGGTCCAAAACCCAGCCTTTTACTGTACAGAACCACCTTTGTGTGGAGCTTCAACCACTCTCAATCATGCTGTCAACTGGCGCTTGTGTCAGGAAGGACTGACGACACAAGTCTATCGAGACCATATGTCCCCACTAGCCCTGGAGAGCCCTGCAAGCGCACCGGCAGCTCGCACACAAAGCCTTCTTCTTGTTGGTGGCTTGTTCTGTGCGTGAGCGCTGACATGCTGTCGGGTGGCTGGACATGACACAGATCCACGGCATGCAGTTCATCTGGGGTAAAGGCTGCAGTGACACAGTCAGAAATCTTGACTTCAAAAGCATGTGAAACTAAATACCATAATAATAACATGTCAGGCGAGTCAAAAAATAATTCTGTATTCCGGCGGAATTAAAGCCGGCAGCTTGACAGGAACATCTGCACGTGAGCTTTGAAATGTTTGTCGGGTGTTGGCTCACTAAAAAAATATTGCATTTTGCACCTGGTTTTGTTTTTTCGAAGCTGCAGCTAAATATATTTCCATCTGCCTCGCTGCTTGCGGTAGTTAACCATCTCGAGTCACGCTGAAGCAGACTTTCCAGCCCCCCTTTTAAATATTTAAAACTTCATATCTCATACAGCATGTAGGCCTCGGGGGAGAACAGGGAAAATAAAATTCAGCTTGTTGAAAACATTTGTTCCAGGTGTCTTGGATAAAACAGGGAAATATTATATTATGCTTCACAAAATGTAGTGTTAGATTAAGATCCATCCGTCAGGCGAGAGGCGGGGAAAACCCTGGATGGAGGGGGATGACAAACAACAAAACATATACACACACTGACACTTAAAGACACCAGGCTGGGATTTCAACCCACAACCTTCTTGTTGCAAAGCAACGTCAGTAACTTGACAATCAAAACAGATTATTAACCCTTTGCATCCTAAATTTAAATAGATATTAATGGATAATTGTGCTTATTTTAATTGCACGCAGTTCTTTATTTCATTTCTCCATCACAACTGGAGCTTTCAATATCTAGGAGTTATTTTATCAATTCACCGTCTATGAAGAGAGAGCCCTTCAGATTAATTTCCCTCCCTGCTACGATGGGGGTGAAATTACCGTAAAGACACGGCATTGACTGGAAAGCGCAATGTCTCCTCTTTTATAAACCGTTGGGATTTTTCAGATATCGCAAACTGTGGCGGAATTGCGGTACTGCAGATCTGGCTGGATCGCTCCATTTAAAGGTTTTAAATGATACAAGAATGTCCAAGTTTAGTTTATTAACACAGTTTGCAATAGTATTCAATAATTTACTTATCCCTTTCCAACAACAAACAGGACTGTTTAAAGTATAGCATACTTACTTTTTCTTGAAAAGGCAACAGAAAACTGTTTTGCCCCTCCAGTTATTTTGACCTGATGATTTTGGCCCCTGCGACAAAAGGTTTGGTCACCTGCAGCTTAGATGGATAAGAATCAACAGAAACACTTAAAAACGAATGTTCACACATGATCTCCATCCAATCTGACTGAGATTCAGCTGTTTTTAAAAGAAAAATGGGCAAAATTTCAATTTCTAGCTGTGCAAAGGCAGCAGAAGCATAACTCAAAACACCTCTTGCTGTAGCTCAAGATAATTCTTAAAGTATTTAAAATTTTTGAAAGAATTGAGAATCATGTATAACTTTTCTACTACTTTGTAATTATTCACACATTTGTGTTCCTCTACTGGATAAAATCCTCAAAAAAATACTCTAAAGATTGATGTTTCAACAATATCAAACTTTTGAAAGTTCAAGGAGAAATAAGATCTGTATTCTACTCATTTCAGACATTGTGTAAATTGTTGCTTTGTTTAAAATTCCCAACAAGTGATGATCAAAGAAGCAGATTAGAAATCCCCGCTCACATCACAGTGTAAACAAGGAGGAAAAGCGGCGTCACGTTCCAGAAACTCCGAGCGACTTCAGTGTTTTCTGTAGTCATTCACAGCTTGCTTCTGAGATAATATGCCTGAACAGGCGTGATCGCACCTCCCAAGGAGGGCTCCTTGGCAGCCGTGATGTTGGCATTTCTAGAATGCAATTACTAGACACATACAGAAGGGTTGAGGCCAGTCTATATTTGCACCAGCGCTCAGCAAAGGGAGCACAGCAGACCTAAGGTTGACCCAAATAAAACAGGGTATGAACTGTGGATAACACTCCTCCTCGTTAATTAACCCACCCACGCCGACTCGTCCCGGCTCGGAAGATTCACCTGCTCCACTTCAAAATGGACAGAGTGCTGTTGACTATCAACGATCTGCGGTCTGGGGCAAACCCTCCTGACTGTACAGGAATAGCCACATCACATGGATGAAGTGGCATTCCTGCATGCAGTAACAAAGCAACAAGGCTGGGCCGGCTGCATATAAAAGAAGGCATGTTTTTCTAAAGAGTTACTGCATGGATTAGAAAGCTGAGGCCGACTCTCAATCTCTCAATCGCCATTTTTACAAATGGAGTTGCACAATATCCAAACCTCAACATAGAGATTGAATCCAATAATGGTGAGCTATAACAATTTTGCTTGCAAAACATCATGAACATAACAATTACCTTTATTCCCACACCTGATATGGGTCTTAAAGAAAAGGTGCTGAAGCTTTGGGACAACGGTGAGGGGACATTGTGGTGATGAAAAAGACAGAAGAGTGAGAAAATGTGAGTTAACTGTAATTGAAATCGTTGTATGCTGATGTTTCCTTAACGACTATACAATAAAGACGATGTGAGTCGCATCCTAATGCTGCGGAGTCAGACTGTAGTTGGTATAAAATAAGGTAAAATGATTATAATTGAATGAGGTTTTCCAAAAGAAACGGTTAAGAAGTCAAAACCCAGGCAGTTGCTTCAAGGGGTTTCTTGTTCTACGTCTATGAAACATCTCCAAATATCAAATTGTTGCGTTTCTAATTGTCCAGTCACTCCTGGGACACAAACAAGCTAAAAGTCACTGCCCGTTTCTCTGTGCATCCCATGTAGCAAGGACTCCAAGTCTGCATCTTTGGCCCAGTGACTGTAGCTGTGCAGAGGACAGGTGGCGAGGCAGTGGGATGGCGCAGTCAGCCGCCTCCTCCCACCTCTTGCCAGGACAACAAGGCCCCCAAAGAGCTCTCTTCCCCTTCCCCACACCCATCTCTAAAGCACAGCTCTGTTTCTGGGCCATGACTGCGGGGGTGTGGTTGCTTCTCGTGCCAGCAGGGGAACCCGGCTGCCAAGACGGGAAAACAAAAAACAACACAAGCGAAAGGGTGGGCAACAAAGGAATTGCTTCTCGACAGACCATAGGAATTCTGAGTCAGCGCGAACCTCAAACACATTTCTCGTCTCACCGCCCCGTTTCTCCAGATGAGCTTTGTACAACAGGAAAAGCCGACAACCCCCCCCTGAGGTCGCCTTTATTGTGCAACCTTTCAGGACTAGAAGCGACTGCTAAGTAAATCATCCCTCTCTGCTGCAAGCCAGACCTCCATATTGCAGAGAAAGCACTCTCAAAATTCACAAGCGGGGTATTATGCTGAAGGCACCATCTGTCCGGGCTTTACTAGCAGCCGCGAGATTAAAGGCAGTTAAGTCATCACACTCCAAAACCTTCTTCACGGTCGCAATCCGGACAGATACGAGAGCACCAGAGCTTTCAAAAGACTCCGGGAAGCGGCTGCACCGTGCGGGTCGAGCGGCCGAGGGGCTTGCCCCGATCCCTGAGCGGCAAAGGGTTCATGTGTTGAGGACAGGTCAGCGAGTAAGCGCAGTCCACTTGACAGCTTGAATGCCTGGGGGAAATCTCGACTCTCTTCAAGCTGCACTTCACTGGCTGCGCATGCAAATCCTGGAGACTAGAGATGCGATTAGTCAGTATTTCCAAATTCTTTCGCTGCATTCCTGCTGCGTGCATTACACAAAGGAGCTGCTGAATAATTGCGCCGTTCGCGTACAGTAGTGACAAAACACACCGCTGCATATGAAGGGTGTTTACGTTATCTAGATCCCATGACACCCACACTATATTTACTTTTAACAAATGCAAACAGGCTTTTTAAAGAAGCAGAGCTGCCGAGCTCTGTGCTGCATATGCCATCTGGTAGGGCTGCCCTTTTTAACTGCTGGCTAAAAAGCAAAGAAAACTCAACAAATGTTTAATGCAGCTCACGACTGTTCTCACGTCACTACCTCTGTGGGGTGTTTCGGATTAAATATAGCAAATATAGCTGTGAATTGAGTCCAGCATACCGAAATAAAGAGCTGATTTTAGTCTTCAAACGGCTCTCAAAGCCCCGGCCTGAAATGACTCGGGCCGTCTGCTGAGGCGGCCAGCTGATTTGTACCTCGATTTGGACGTCCTCAAGGCCCGTCACATTCCTCCAGAGAGAGGAGGGGGGTCCGATTACATTCTATACAGGGAGACGTGATCTTACAGCACCGCCCGGCCAAGACGCCGCTCAAAGGGAAAGGAACGCTGAATGAATGACGCCGTGCGGCGCAGGCGGAGGACTGCAGATGTGGTTGAAAGAAAAGGGAGGAAGAAAAGTAAGTAAAAAAAAAACATGTAAGGACAGAAGCAAGAGAAGCTGAAACACAGGCAGAGAAAACTTCTGAGTGAATGTGAGGGGGGAAAAAACTGGTCTGGTACAGTATGTCTCCACTTTAGGCTGACAGAGGTAAGTGTCGAGCCTCGGTAGAGAGCCTGTCAAAGACATTGCTCCCCTAAGTACTCTTCAGACTGCCTGACATGGATGCAGGAGGAAAAAAACTCCAGTAACTGAGCCGCAGTTTCTCTGAGAGCAGACCACCATTTAGTTTGTATGATATAGAAAAAGACAACCAAGCTGGCAGAAGTGTGATAGGCAGCACGATCATGCATGTAGGTGTAGAACAGGGAGCTGAATGTGTTATATAAAACCTGCCATAGACTGGATGGAGTCTGGAGCAGAAAAGTAATGTTTGATTTGGGCTAAAATCAGTCAAAACACATTTTTCTTTCACTACAAGAATAAAACTACCATCTCTCTCGGTTCAATGGATCTTAAAGTTGCAGGGTTAAACTAACATGAAAAGATGAAGAAGGTATCGCTTTGCAGACAGTCAATGATACTATTTACCGACACAGAGGAGTCAGTCTTTTGGCTAAAATTCATCTAGCAGTTTTCACAAATTCACCAAATATAAGTGAAGCTCTGTACCTTCAACTTGTACCTATTGAACTTGATCATATTGTTCAGGGAGCAGCCATATTCAGGAGCAGTGCTGCCATTTCTATACCACAATCAACCAACAGTCGCCCCAGGATTTTGTGACTGTTTTTGTGATTATTTGGAATCAAACTCAGTTTTTGTGGTGCTACTTTAGCAAAATCTGGCACTTTTTCCTCTTTAAAACCCCTTCCAAAAGCTACATATAAAAGGAAGAATATGAGAAAAAAAACAAGCAGATATTTTTATTTTTAAGTAATTTAAATGGCTTGTTTTTTGTTATTCCCCATATTGATCAGGGACTTTAACTTAACATCAAGTAAGGGTGAGTCTGCAGTGTAGTAGAAGTAAGAAACACTGTGGGAGTTGGCCACTTAAACCAAATGCTTTAATCCATTTTTGCCAAAAAATTTGCAATATACCCACAATTATACAACAGCGCAAAACAAAGTGGGGATCTGCTGATTTTCTGTGAATTTCTGCGATTGTGGAATCACAATAAACTGGAGGGATTGAACTATCTCATAGAATAAATGTGACTTTGCATCGTAGCCATGTCCGATGCCTTGAAATTGTATGTCTTTTTAAGAACCTTGAACTTCTTCCGACACATGTAATGAAATACTGTCACTAACTTCTCGATTATTTATAACTTACTATATACATAAAAATAATTATTCAATACTTTGAGCTTCTCTTTTATTGAGATTTTGGACAAAATCTCAATAGAATACAATTAATATTTGGTTGACAAAGTGTAGTTAGGAGTAGGAATTTATTTTAAAGGCGCTTTAAATACACTGCATGTGTTGTACACACAGAAACTGTCGTGGGCACATCTGCCGTTCTGTTTGTGTAATAAACATTCAATTTCTCAAGGTTCTGTCCCAGGATTTTTAGGTAAAATAAGGGCATGGCCTTCCCTCTGAACGAGCTGAACCTGTACCAAGAATAGTGCAGCTATTCATTTCTGAGGAACAGCTTTGGATTTGAAATATTTCATAACAGTTTTGATCAATCTTACCAGTCACATTCCTCAGACACCTTGTCCTAAGCTGAAGGCTAGTCATTGCAAGAGATTATAAAACTAATCAAAATTATTGTTCCTTTTGACATTTTTACTTTTTGCTCTGTTACGGTTATAGTAATACTATTTTTGCACATAGAGACAGATGTTTTTGTCCATTCTTATTTGCAAAATAACTCAACTTCAATCAGATTGGATTGAAAATCTGTGAACATCACATTTTAGGTGTTGACAAAGGGTTTCTTTTCAGATTCACCTATTTGAGGATGTATTTTTTAATGCAACTCCAAACTGGTCACACATTTTGTTGTAGAATTTATCCAAAATATTGTAAAGGAAATTATATCTAGACATAATGCTACTTGACATGCTATTAGCTTGCAATTCAGCCAATCCTTTTCTCTGGTGCCGACTTGCTGTTCCCCAAGAGATGTAGTAATATAGAAAGATGCTAGCTTCTCAGATAGTACATTAATCCATATTAAGGCATATTTAATGTGTGAACTATTAAAATAGGCTGCTATAAATTAATTTAGAGAGGGATTAGATATTTCCAGGCTACTTGGGTCATAAACCCTCACAAATACCAGGATCCAGTGTATTTTCTTTACAGTTGTTTTTAAACCCTGACATTTAAACCCTTCGCAGAACAGCTGGATTCATACTAATATGCACCTCTAGAAGCTGTTAGTTGTACTTAGGGATACACAATATTGGATTTTTGGTCAATATCTGATATGCCAATAACCGATACTAATATATTTTTTTCCTACACCTACTTTCAGTAAAGCACTCTCTTCTTCCACAGTAGAGAAAGAGTAGTCTTTCTACTGGAATTAAAATACTACATTATCTTGGTCAATTTAACCTGCAACCAAATGCAAAATCTAAAAAGGAGGCTAAAATGATGCAACACTTTCAACTAGCATTGTCAAATAAAAACGGCTTTTATATCTGTGAGTTATTTTGACAGAATGACGAAAGTCCGACATTAAATTTTACAGCCAATATTGGCCGATACCGATATCATGCCGATAATATCGTGCTGGATCTTATATAGGAGTATTAAAGCAGAGAGGACTGAGTAGATGTGGACATACGTCCTCCTACGTCCTCCAACTTTACATTTATCCTCTACTTTATGTAGGCCTTTCACATAAAACGCCTTGAAGTGCGTACCATTACAAAATGTGTTAAGAGTTTCAGAGGTATGAGCACTTATGCAGGTTGCTGTATGTAAACCACAACCAGCGGAGTACCGTTCTGTTTACAATCAATAATGCAACCGCCGTTAAACGCCTGGTCCATTTACCAACAAAAAGATGCAGTAGGATGCACTCTCAGCGCTCCATCAGGAAATGGGGTGACATTAAAGCTCAGCCGATTGGTCACTGTAATGCAAGGCTGTACGTCGATGAATCAATCCGAGCCAAAGGACACAATCCCATCTCTGATCTAGCAAACAGAGGCACACTGCAGACTTTAGATTGATGATTGCGGAGGACAATATTTCAGAACGCAAACCAACTTTCTACAGTTAAACATAAACAAGATCAAACAAGCTTGCCCCAATTATCCTCTCAGGAAAAAAGAAATTTAATGGCAGTCTACCCCAGACACGCGCACACAGAGCCCCACAGTCACGACTCCTCCATGGGCCACTCCGAGCGAGTCGTACTCCCTCACCTCCCCACAAAGGAGGGAGAGGAGTCCCATCATCGGCTCTGAGGCAAACATTAACGCCTGTTTGCACCTCTCCGCTTTAGTCGCAGGCAGAAAAATATGACCTAAAATAACCGTAGATTGTCATTAATACATCCACGTGGACAGCAAACATCCAGGCCTGTCAGGTCTGATCACACAAACTCTAAACATCCTGTCAGGTCAATTATAGACCGTCCAATGACAGCTCTTTTCCTCTGGCGATAAACTAAGATAACCAGTCGCCAAATTTACCACCGCATACAATAAGAGGGTTAATTTTCAGCCAGGTGAGCTATAATTAACGCATGTGAATGTGTGCAAATAAACCTTGGGGCCTCGGCTCACCCCCAGCTGTATTTGTATAGCTGAAGTCTCTCTCTATCTCGGCCTCACGCTGGCTATTTTAGCCCGTATTCTGACAACACCTGAAAGGAAATTCTCCCAGAAATATAACTTCACTCACCGGGGACGAACGGCGGACGGACACAGGAAAACCTCATGCCACATAATCTGCTTATTTACCCATCTGTTGAAAGGGCTTACTCCAATTAAGCTTATTTATTTTAAGCAATAAATATAATCTGCAGTAATAAAAAGGCTCCATGAGGAGCCTGAGAATAGCCTTTTGCCTTTCACAGCAGAGTGTGACAATGAATTTAAATGCCTTGTGACTAAAGAGAATCCAACACACAGCAGAACATGGTTAAAGGAGTCTGGAGTTTATCCTCAGGGTTCACTAAAAAGGTGAAACATACCAACATGCAAACATTGATTGTAACCCGGGTCAAAAAGGACCCAGACATGGAAGACTGTATAGTCAGTCACTCACGCATCAGAGGCTTAACTAGAGGTTCACTTACTGAGGTTTTCTGGTGGATCTTTAAGAAGTCTGACCTACAGATTCAAATTGTTTTAAATTATTGACACTAGCTACATACAGGTCTGTCACAATAGCCAACAAATCAATTAATCGCATGATAAATTAAAACAAAATCCATAGTTTCTATTTTCATGATTTATCGTTTTTCTATTTTTCTACCAAAAACTGGATGATAAAAGTTTTTTCTGAAGAACATATTTCTTTACAGAGACTTCATGATTCATTTAATTTGTTGTTTCTGTTTTTGTTTATTAATTTTGGATGTTTTAAATATGTTCCAACCCCAGTGTTAAAATGTTCATTAGAATTTAAAGTTCATTGATATTTTGGGATGTGTTATTGCATTATTATGCCATTAGCATTATATTAATTGAAAATGGTTTAAAAACAACAATATTATCATTTATCTCAATAACTTCTGGGACAATTTATTGTCTGGTAAATTTTGTTATCGCGACATGAGGATTACAAATCTGCACAAAGCATTTTTTGGCATTATGCTAATGTACAAAGAACACAGTTTTACATTTGTGTTTCCATTAAATAAAAAAGACAATTGAAATCCCAAGTGAACTAGCTTGGTCATGTGATAAAGCATTAAATGAGCTTCTTATACTTCAGAGAGTTTACGTAAGGAGTGTTTTGGGGAGGTTACAGTTGGTGATATTACAGAAGAGCAACAGATTCAACACATTCAAATGGCAAACTCAACTTTTGATGAACTTTGTGAAGCTGTTGGTGGAGCCAGAGCTGCGTTGTTCAAAGAGGCCAGTGCCTACAATTAAGAGCTTTGCTGCTACAAACTGGCATGATGCAAATAAAATGTCTCCATTGCAGTTTTCAATAAAGAATGTGACCTAGAATGTTTAGAAAAATACAGAAAAATTACGAACTGCTGCCTTGTTCTACTCAAATACCTTCAAGCCACTCAGACACAACTGGAGTCTTAAATTTTACCAGTAAATATTAAGCGGTCGAGCCATTTTATTTTTACACTCAACATATATAAAAACCAATGCTAACAAAAATCCTTAAGGTTAACGCAGACATTTTTTTCAGTTTTCTGCTCCCTCCTGTGACATCACTTCCCAGAAACCTATAAATACAGGAAGTTGGGCAGCAATTTCTCCTTTTGTACCCGGAAAAGGTAAGTGAGGTGAATTCAGAACCAGCAACATGCGACAGTGTGAAACAATAAAATGTTTGCAGGCAGAATAAAAATAAAACAATGATGTTAACTGAAAAATACTAAGACTAAACTCATCTAAATGAGAGAGTTCAGTCCTTCAAGCATTTGGGATGCTGAGTTGAGTGATTCTCTATCAGTGCTGATGGGCTGCAGCATAAACATTTCTGGATTAGTCATTTCCACAGCACACAAAAATAAACAAAAATAATGTTTTTTGAAATCAAAACACCCACTCAGCTTTTAAAAATTCACTTCTATTAAGTGAATTTAGTTCTGCAATTTCAATTTCCACAATTTTATGGTTGATGGAAACGCAGATACAGCCAGTTGCTGAAATTTCACAATACACTTTCAATGCTCCAGTCTTATTTTACCTAAAACTATTCAACGATACCCATGTAACAATACTAACTTGTTTTAGTATCGGGCGACAGCGGCTGATTTTCAGACCTTTGCAGAAGATTGGCACCGGCTCCCAAGGATGGAGGAAACTGGGGCCAGCTGAACGATCGGTGTGGTCCTAATTATAATATTTGTAATTCAATATTTGAGCGAACAAGAATAAATTTTTGTGGTGACCATAAGCAGGGGGAGAAACTGCAGCAGAGGGGCTACTTTTCAGGAATTACTTTGATCTCTGGGGAGATGTGGAATATTAAATCATATCTGGGAAGATGCCAGTCAGCTGCAGGCTGAGAAAGGAAACAGCTGATGATTCACATCATTTCAGGTCAGATCCAGTTCTGGAAAGTTGTCTGCGACCTGCTTCACTCACACCAAGTCTCCTCTGAAACAACCAAAAGCCACAACCAGTAAGTGGTGTTGCTTATTTGCTGATATTAATTTTACCAATAATTTGGCAATAATTTTCTTCTTCTGAGAAGCTTTTCTATCCAGTTGCTGAGATAAACCAACCCAAAATGAGTGGGGTGGAGGGGTGGGTGTGGATGGAGAAGGAGCCAAAGCTTATATTTAATTTAAAAAATGTGTTTTAGAAAGCCTGGGAAACTATCCGTTAAATACCACATTAAAAAATTACACAATGCCGGTTAAAACAGCTTTAAAACGGCTTTCTTAAGAATTTATGTGTTAAAAAAACAACATATGAGCTAAAAGGGAGTAGGAGGGAAGAAAAGAAACACTAAGAGGCTCAAACTGCTTAGAGTAATGCACATTACAGTGCAGAACGGCAGACCAGTTCAGCTTTGCATTGCCTTTAAGTCAGCCGCTGAAGTTATTGCAGAAAACATCAGGAACGTACAAGACACTTGATACGATTCACTTCCCCAATATCAAGTCAAACACAGGGAATCTGTCACTGGACGACGTCCAACTGGATTTTAAACACTATAGCTCGTCGGCTGCCAGAAACAACTTTGGGTGTGGTTTGCATGTCTGAATGCACGTTGCTGATGCTGCCATCTTGGCTGATCATGCTCCGAAGCAATGTGCCAAAGCCAAACTCCTGCCAAAACAAACCGACAGTGGAAAGCAAAGCGATGCCCTGAAGACAACTGGGACTTCTCTGTGAGATCCGGCTACATGCGCCGACTGGCTTTATCAGACGCAGAAGAGGAAAAGAGAAATAAGTAACGAGTGTGCCACGTTGAACGAGACGAGGAAAATCAGGCGTCGATTTAGTGATTTAGAAGATGATTTACTCCCGTTTCTGGTCAAGGTTTCGCTTTAATGTCCAAAAGTTGCATTTTGTAAAAGGAAATCTAGATTGTATCGTCCTGCATGATCTCAGAGGCCATGTGAGCAGAGAGCTACCGACAGATACATTAAATTATTCTGCTGCACAGCCGTCTCTTCCTGTGCAGTGGCTTTTCTCAGTCTACTAATCCACCATTTACAGGCAGCCCGCAAACAACCTTACTCATTTTGCCCATATTTAAATGCAAACACCCGCCTGGCCGGCACGATGCAGGAGTGTGTCTGTGTTTGTGTCTGGTAACAGGAGCGTGCAGGGGCCTGTCCCAATCCACAGAGTCAACGCTGAGGTCTAAAAAGGGGGAATGCCCCTTTTATGTCTCAATGTGTGGCAGGATGTATGAACCTGTGGAGTTAAATAAAAGTCAGCATACAGTTAATATCCAAACTATTGCGACGATGCTTCAATTTAATGCGGAAAGATGCATGATGCATATGAGAAGTTAGTTTTTATGTAGGTTAACATAAACTACACTTTAGAAATTGGGCAAAACATTAGGGCTGCATTAACTAATGGCCCTTTCTGCAGATCTTTCATTTAACTACTTACGTCAATTTATATAATGTTAAAAGATGCAAATAAACAAATAATTCAGTACATTTTTAAAGAAAAAAAAACGCGTATTATTGCCTAAAATACAATAACATAATCATTTAGTGAATGCTTCATGATTCATCGCAAACGATGCACCTGTAGCCAAATAAATACTTTCTGCTTAACTTAACGTCAATACAGTCGTGTAGGACTAACCTGCTGAATATTTTTTGGTTTAACCAAATGGAGACTTTTTTATATTTATTACAGAATTTGAATGACGCGAAGCTAAAATGACGCCACGTGAGTAAAACATATTTACAGATAAAGGTCTTTATATCTTAAATGCAAAATGTTTCATTTTTTTGTACGGTTTTAGCTTAATGACTAAGTTGTTCTTGACACAAACTCCTCGTTTGAGGCGGCACACGTCAGTTAACGATTAATCGATCACTAAATCAGTTCATCACTATTAACCGAATGCATCCGTCTCCCAAATCTTCCTTAAAATAAAAATGTTTTCCAGTATAAGATTTCCACAGACGGTCGGCTTTCTCGTTCGCCTCGAAGTGACCCGTGTGCACACATGCGTGCATGAATGTTTGTGTGAACACGATTGCACTAATGTAAACACAAACTGCAGAGCCTTCGCAGCTCGCTCTGCCCCTCGCTCTGCCCCTCGCTCTCTCTTGGTGGGAGCGGAAGGCCCTGCTCCACAAGCCGACCTGGCAACCCTTCCTGCTCCCGGTTCACGGGGTCATCCTCTCCTCCCCCGCTCTCTGCAACACCGGCTGCCCAACGCGCAGCTAAATGCGCGGCAGACACTGTATCGATTAATTTGGGTGACCCACTCTAAAGAGCTATCTAATGACACACAACTGCCGCTTCTGCTCCAAATGGCTTTTGTTCCCAACTGTGTGCTCCCGTCTGAACTGGGGAGTAGTGAGGGTTTGTTTGTACACAGGATGATTTTCATGAAATATGAGAGCGGGGCATTATGATCTCCTCAGTCATAGTTGGCCACTGTGGGTACAAGCAATCATGAGTGTAATTTCTCTGTTTTGTCCAAAGCAAACAAAGAAAATAAGCTCAATGTGGTGCTCATAACGATTCTTAATGACCAGACAATAGTAGGGAGCAACACTGAAAACATGCCTCCATCGCCACATTGCATAAGCTATAAAAATACAGCTTTATTGTGTAACAAGGGAAGTAAATCAACACTACAGTATGATCTTCAGGGCTTGAATATGCCGTTAACCGCGCTTACTTAGATTAGCAATGATCAAAAAATACCAGCGTAGGTAAACAGTTTCATTCCCCCGTTTCCTTTCATCAACACCCAACATCCATTTGTTCACATGAATTAGCAAAAGCAGCAGCTAATGCATGGAGTCAGATTACAACCCCAGAGCAGAGCTGCCTTTATCCCCCTATATGGATCTTAATCTGTCCAAATCCACTGCTTTCTCTGTGCCCCAAATCCACAACAGAGTCTAATTCTCTTTAATCTAATGAGGAGTAAAGGTGAACTTACTGCGGATCAAAATACCACAGAGCGCCTTATCTCAGAACAACATCATAACGGAGGCAGCGGCTCAGGTCTGAACTCCTGTACTGTCATGCAATCAAGAACCAGGAGTAAGAGCAGACACTGCAAGCTTGTTCTGTGAATGCTGCAACGTGTGTGTTTATTGTACTTATTATTGTCATTTTAACAACTTAAATGCAACAACTTTCAGCAACATGTCTGGATCTTCTGTCATTTACAACATTTATACTTGTATTTAACTTTTTCTACAATTATTCCCCTAAAGATAATGGGGGAAACTTCGAATCATACCAACATCTTATTTGAAAGCTAAATGCTTCAGGTTTTTTTAAACACTTTTAAATATTGTTTACTATTTTTTTTTTTACAATATTACAATTTTAATTGGTATTCTATATGCTAATGTTGCCATTTCAACAATGATAAACATTAGCTAATGTTTATTATTGTAAATTAAAATGCTTACATGCTAATATCAGTATGTTAGCTAAACTTAGCTAAAATGTTTATATTAGCCTATTTGCTCATTTTAGTTATTGTTAGCCAAAATGCTTACAAGCCAATTCATGAAGACAGGTAATTTTGGGCAAATTTGATTAAAGCTAATACATAAGTTGTGATATACATCAAAGTTAATGTAAGATGATGCGAGTTAACAGGCTAATGTTAGCATGTTAGCTAATATCAGCTATTTTACTGGCATATGTTGGCTAAGGCTGGCATTCTTGGTAAAGGTATTGCATAGACTGCTTTTAGCACAGTTGCTAGAGTAAATTTATCTGAATTAACATGCTAATTTTAGAATATTAGCGAATATTTACTCTTTAGCTAACAAACTTTAGCCAAAGTTGACATGTTGGAGAATCCTGTTCCAAAGGCTGCCACAAAAACAGAAGCTAATGTTGGGTAATCTGAGATAGCATAAAAGGTTTGGTATATTTGCTTATTATTGCAACTTAACATGCTCCTGTGGTCTTAGCAGGTTAGCTAAAGCTAACCAGAGTTATGCTTATATTAGTATGTTATCTCCTACATTCATGCTGTGGTACTCACACAGAGTAAATACACATTTTTCTACTTTTATTTCACTCCTCACGTTTTGCTATTAAGCACTGTACAAGAAGATGGCTGTCAACAGAAGAAACACCTGTCAGCTTCGTAAATACGACACTGGAAGTCCTTCACTTGACCATTACATGTAAATTAAAAGATGCATTGTATGCTGAAGAAGTTTCTATAACAGCGTATGACGGCACAATTAATAACATTTGTCTTGCAGGTTTTCTCCCTTGAGCAAACAATTAACCTTGACTGGGAACGTTATTGACGACCAGCCACTAAAACGTCTGCTTTGTTGCAGCAAATCAATTGGGTTACCAGTGAGTGTCAGATTAAATATGCTCCCTTTTAAAACACAGGAGAGGCAACTGTTACTTTAACCATTCGATGTAAAAAATAAATAAATAAATAAAAAATCTGGCTAAATAGAACAGCAAAGTGTTTTTGCATAGTAACCAAACAGACATTTGTCCACTGAAATATTCTAAATACGACATAACCAACAATAAATCATATACTTAACCAAGCTTAATATTTCACTTTGGAGGAGAAACAACAACCTCACACAACAAGTTGACAAACAGAGCTACAGCTGCCTCAGTCCCACAGAGGTGCAAACAAGCATCATTACTGCTTCCTTCAAATTCAATCAGTTCGGGCTAACATCTTTCCCATAACATCTAGTGTAACTGAAATAGAGCAGGTTGTTTCTCAAAATGAGAGCTGGGAAACAAAAAAAATCACATTAAGCGCAGACTGTGGCACTGTGGGAAAAGCGCCAACTCAGCTTTACTATCAGCTGGTCCAGAAGAAGGAAACTATTAGCTCTGCGCTGGAGGCGGATTCACAACCGACTCAAATGTTCTGAGTCGTGCTCAGAACTCCAAAATTAGTGTTCATCTTCTTAATTTAAAACTAAAGCAATAAAAGACAAAAGTTTGCTTTAATAACACTGAATTTCATCTTTTCGTTGTTTGTTTCAACAGCAGTGATGTCATCAGTGTAGATCAGTTGCTGTTTTCTGCTGAATCCATCTGGATTATTAGCATCATTAGCCACCATTTATAAATCCTTATTGAAACATTGTGTGAAGCCCATTTTTTGCAGGACTGTCTGCGACGCAGAAATACTGATCTAGATTCTAAATAGCATCCATAAAATAGCGTTTATAAATGAAGCTGGTAATATTAGGGCGCCCGTTTCCAGTAGAGCTGCAGGACATATGAAAAACATGCAATTTCAGTATTATTGAGAAATAATGTGATCACAAAGTAGGCTGCAATTAGCCTACATTTTCCCTCATTCGTCTTTTTTTAAATCACAATGCTCCAACCATTCCTCTTAACCTTTTCATCTGTCTGACTGAAATCTGAACGAGGCTATAAAGAGCCATGCGACTGACCAAATACAATATTGACATTTAGGACATCGAAAATATAATCATCTACAATCGACTTGGTGCGATTGCAAAATTCAAACATATTTTAAAAATCTATGTCTTTCTGTAATGTAATCCACAACAGCAACAAAAATAAGATTACATCACTGGGAAGATCCTTGTTTCAGTAAAACGACACCAAATAGAGGAAACATCAAACGATAATTTCTAGGTTGTAGTGGTTTAGATTTACTTTTTAGGTCTTTTTTCCATATTTATGTTTCAGATTTTTCGTTTACTTGCCTGTGAATGAATGCTCAGATGCGTAATAATCTATCTAGATACCAATTTAAATCAGTGAGTTTTGCTCTTTAATATACGAGCTACAGATAAATCTGATTTGGTGACTCAAACATGTGTATAAAAACTTGATGTAACTAGGACCTCTTACATCTCACACAGTTTAACCTACATCAGCTGGTAAACGTGAGATTCTTAGCATGAAAAAAAAAACATTTCTCCAGTAAATGCAGCTAAAATAGCATCAACACAAACTGTTTAAGCCCAAGTTGTTTAAATTGAATTTCACATTTCTTATGGTTGCTTTTGCATCATTTAAGTTTTCTTTTTGCCACTTTCAGGGATTTTTTAAAACAAATTATTAACGTCTAGGTTTATGAGAACGTAGCTGCCTGAGCACCCGGCTCTGCAGATTTATGTTAATTTTCTTGTCTGCATATTGTAAACTGATAGAAAAAAATAAAACTATTCAAAACTGAACACAAAGAGGAACTACAAGTGTTGTTCCTGACAACAAAAGATGGCTTAACGTCCTGATTTGTTCACATTTATCGAGGGAAATCTAAACTCCTCATCAAAACAATCAACACAGGACTAAAGGGCAGCTACGATTAATTCCCGTTTCAAATCCCCGTGCTGCAAAGACTGTGCGGAAGCTATTGAGTAAATATTTCTGAGTCAGATGACCTTCAGGAAAACTCTTTCATTTCTGCGCACCGCTGCGTTTACATCTGATAAGAACCAAAACAGAAAAACCCCACTGCTGTTGGCATACAAACAAGGGGCAGGTGTGCAGGTGAGGAAGAGGTCCGACGATACGGGGCGCTGCTTAGCGTCCGGTTCTATAAATGACTGGGGCCGTCCAGCTGTGATGGCGCCGCTGTCATCAGGCACAGGCTCTGCGGCCCACGCGGTTCCTCCTCTCCCAAAAGTCAAATGTCAGATGCCGTCCGTCCCCCCAGCTCGCAGAGAGGAAAGCGCTGCGTCGGGAGGGAGGCCCCGCGTCTCGGCACGGCGATGGAAAAACATCATTACTATGCTTATTCTGCTTTGGAGCGCTGCTGCTGCCATGGCAACCAAATTACTAACTACATTCCCAAGCAAAAGTATTCGTACCCTGTTGACATTTCAGCAACGTGCAGAACCAGTTTCTGCTGGAATTGCAGCGTTTTGAAGAATTTCTATACCAGATTTTCGCATCTAGATGCTGAAAATCCTTCACATTGTCCTGTGCAAAATTTGATGGGAGAGAATCTGGACATCAGTTTCAGACTGGGCTGATCCAACACTTATACAGGCTATGTTCTAAGTCAGGGGTGTCCAAAGTATGGCCCGAGGGCCAACTGTGGCCTCTTGGCTGATATTGTGCGGCCCCCGAATGCAGTTTAAGAATGCTACAAATGTGAATCATTAAGAACATAATTTCAATATAATGGAAAATGTTACACAACGTTATCTGTCTTTTATAACCAAGGTTTATTAATGAATAGAAGTCTATCTTACTGCACCAATATCAACGTTTACTCAATTCATTAAACTTGGCTAAGTATAGAAAGCGTCTTAAAAGAAAGTGTCCCTTCTTTTGCAACACTTGTAAAACGAAGGATTTTGCGAACGTGCAAAATCCTTTCCACGTTTTGGATCTTCGATATCCCTTTCCTACAAAAAGGGATTTGTTTTTGGCTCGTAAATACTTACGGTGCTGTCAAGGTGGGGTGGCTGGTGGTGAGGAGAGACGCAGGACCCAGGTTATAGATGAAAGAATGAGTTTAATGATAAGTGTAGCTCAGTACAGTCCAGAGTTCAGGCAGCACGGATTAGCGGGAACACAGAGGCTCAACACCGGTAGCACTGAATTAGCAATGACTGACATATATGAGCAATCGCCGACACAGGACTTAAAACAGTTCAACTGTGCCGGCCCACGAACTAATGCAGACAGGACTGAACGTACGACTGACGAAGACGAGGATCTGACGAGGAACACGGACAACAGGTGGGACTAAATACACACAGGGGTAACCAAGGGAACGAGACACATCTGGGAAAAAAATCAACGGGGAAGAGGCAGAGACAGGACTCAGGGAACAGGGCCACAGAAAAAACTAAAAAATAAACACACAGAAACACGGATCATGACAGGCGCAACAATTTTGGCCAACGTCATTGTTGTCCTGCTGGAAGATGAACCTTCACCCACTATGGAGTCTCTAGCCCTGATGCAGAGAACAAAGCCTTCCCCAATAAAGGTTGTGTTAGAGCTGCCTATTTTAAATCATTCACACACCAAATATACCTTAATATGCATTAATACGCACAGTGGAAACCATCTTAGCACAACAGCCAATCAGCGCCAAGGAAAATGAATGCCGCTGCTGGATTGGCTGCTTTGCAAACACAAGCTAACAGCATGCTATGTAGCCTTTTGCTTAGATAACTCGGCATCCCAAGCGTAATTTGAGGATATATGAGCTTTATAAGATATTGTAAATCATGTTTTGTGAAAAAATGCATAAAATGGTGAATTTTTGGCAAATAATTGGAAGTCACGATCCACAGAAAAACCCATGAGAACTGAACTGCAAATAGATGGGGCTTTGCTGTATTAACAGTGTAATACCCTGCAGATATTGCACTGTAAACAGTCCTTTCCAATATTTATATCCCACACACTCGTCTTATGATGACGCATTTGAAAATATGAAGCGAATCCAGTCCAGTGAATGCTTGCACTCTGAGCTCAATCTACATTTACGATAAATTCCTCTGTCACTTTCCAAATGCTAAATCCACTGTAATTCATGGGCCTTCATTCAGTTTCTGTTGTTTCTGTTCTAGTCGGTGACCAGGCAAGAACCGGTTTCATTTATTAATCGGCGGTGGAAATAGCTCGACAGCTAACACATTAACAATGATGATGACTAGAACTTTTGGGAAAATAATAGGGATTATCACAGGTCACGGCTAATCCCTATCCAGCAGCTACTTAATCAGGTAAAGCCCTGAAAGCTGCAGTAATGGTCCACCACTGAGCCAGATTTCTACACATAGTTCATTAAGGTGAAGCCTCCCAACTGACATTTTCTCCTATATTTATTTCTGTCGAGTTTAAAAACATGAAGGATTCCCCCCACTTCCCCCCGCCAACTTGGCCTGCCGGGGCTGATTAAAGAGGATGGAGTAATTACTCTGCAGCAGTGGCTTTCAGGAGCGTTATGATAATGCCTTCTGAAAACAGGTGGCTGCGGCGCTCGTGATAAGTTGGACCGACGCCTCGCAGCGTCGCAAAGCAGGCAGCTGAAAACAAATTACCTCACACCTATAGCCTGCAGCCACGGTCATGCTTTGTATGTACACAGCAGCCGGCGGCCTGTGTTGTCACAACAGTGATGCATTACCAAAAAAAAAAACAAAAAAAAAGAGAGGAAAAAAAACAACACAGCGCACTTCTGGAAACGCAGAGGATGGATTTACTTCCAGGAGCTCCGGTCGGCGACGCCTTTTGGATCCAGGCTCTCATGACGACTGACAACCCGCTTCTAATGTCTAATCAATAACTGATTAAGATAATTGCAGAGCTTTACTGAGCACTGCAGCATTGTAAAGTCAAGAGAGTCGGACTGAGCATCACAACCAGAAACAGAAATGAATTTTTGGGGGGATTTTAAGCGAGAGAAGCTGAATTTACGATTAAGAGAATCTGAACATCAGTTCTAATGCTGCGTCTTCGGCTAGCAGCAAATCAGAACGGCAATTACCCGACTAATCTATTATTATGTCGATTAATCGGATAACAGAAAAGCAAAATTTCATTTAGCCATTCAAACCTTTTTTTTATACATTAGAATTATGTTAACAGGTGCAAATAAACACATTTCAATTCTGTTTTAAAATAAAAAAAAATAACCATTTTAATACCTAAAATCCAATAACATAAAATAATTATCTTCAACATCAACATGTGAAAGGCACAGCGCTTTCTGCTTGATTTAACATCAATTTACAATATTCTGTATGAAACGATTAATAACTGGATAGCAAAAGTTGCTTGATAAGAGATTATTTTCCGTTTTTCAACACAGAATTTGGGGGGTGTTTAGGGTAGAACACAATTACAGACAAGATTTTCTTTTATCTTAAATACATAATCTATATTTTTTTTGGTGCATTTTTGGCTTAATTGCCAATTTGAGTATGTTCTTCTTTTAGCAAACGGCTTCTTTTTGGGTCTCTATAGTCTAGTTAACATTTAATAAATCGGTGGACAATTATTTCAGTAACCGATTAATCACGATTAATCATTTTGGCCCTACAACAAACAGGACTTCTTATGACTAAGACCTGAGGTATTTCACTCCTGCCTGCTGAAAAAAAAGGTATCTGCAGGGCATGATGCTGCCACCGCTACGTTTTTCTCTCCGCTTCCCAACTATGCAGCACCTTGAGTTAAGATTACTGCATGCAAATAATTAATAAAACACTCCGACTTTGTGGCCTTAATGTTACCAGGTCAAAGCGTGGAAAAGTTCAAGTAGGTATGAATACTTTTCACAAAGCACTGTAGCCAATGCGACCAGCCCAAGCTTCCCAGTGAAACCGTTTCATCTCTTTATAGCCGAATCTCGTCAAATCCATTTTTTATTAGCCTTCACGTTGCTGGAGACTGTACGGGTTTGATCTCTTGAAAGATTCATAGCAAAAGCACCCCAGACATTCTGTGGATCTCTCAACACTCACTCCACCCACCAACCCTCCGCTTTCCACCAGAAATGTGTCCAGAACAGAGCCGACACTCGCTGCTGACTCCATCCACTATAAAGCTTCAGGATTGCCACTAATTTCCCCCTCCTGATGAGCTATTGGCTCGGATCGTTTCAATCGATGAGCTCAGCCCAAATAAGAAAAATATCTCCCTCAATTCCCCGATGTGGGATGTGGTCCCTGCACACGCCTGCTGTGGTGCGCAGAGCAGAAACCGGAGTTCCGATCCGCAGCTAGAGCTGGATCAAACAAACACACACAGATTCTGTCATCCTACTTTGCTCTAGTCATTCAGTGACGCATTAATACCTCATATCCTTGTGCACGATTTGTCTGAAAGTTAAAAGTCTGCAGCGTTTAAGTGAGACGAGGCTGGGCGAGCTGGGTAGGTAGGTAGGGTCCAACTGATTATTATCTTTATTGCATTCTTATGGTAGACTGCAAAGGTGGAATGTCAGACCTGTAAACACAGAGAGAGGCAGGAAGAGCCACCCCATGTGGCATGAACAGTGAAAGCAACCCCCACAACCAAACATGCATTGTGCAAGTGTTAAAACGGGAGAGATAAAGCTTTGTTTGATGGTGCATGAACAATAAAGACAAGGGGGTTAGAGAGAGATCGCTTTTGGTGCTGATTGCAATGCCTGATCTGCATGCACACTGTGCACCAAATGCATATATACATATAAATCCAGATCTTAGTTTAATTTGAGGGTGTTCTTATTTTTATAACAGATAAACATGTTATGTGTGAGATTCTTGCAGGCTGAAGTTCTCCTCACTTCCTAGTTTACAGCTGCTGTCACAGCTCGGCTAACACCCTTCTTCTTCTTCTTCTTCCTCCATAAGCCAGCGAACAATTTTTCGACTACATTTTTTTTTTTTTTTGCCGCTGCGACGAAATTCTTCCAGACACGCAGAGACCGTAACACGTTTTTTTTTTGTTGTTTTTAAATAAAAAAAAATAATAAATCCCACTTACATTTCACCACCCTGTCCGTCGTAGATAACTTGGGCTCATCATTCGGCTTGTTTTCGGACATTTCCAGCGTGATATGAATGTAAAGACGTGTAAATATTTATGAGAGGAGGCTGAAAGCGGGTCCCTGCGTTGCTCTGGCCGAACAACTCGAGTGTGTCCGAGGAGAAGAGACCGCAGTGATCTCACCCGGTTCCTCTGAGCGGCCAAAAATACTCTGAACGGGGGGTTACGGTTTCACTGCAGGAGCTGGAGGAGCTGTTAGGAGCCGCTCGGTCTGATTTACTGTTACTCTCAGCGCAGTGCGCACTCTAACGTGCTGACGCCTCAAGGCCCGCCTCCCCTCCCGCCCCCGAGGCTTCCTATTGGCGGAGAGCCGCTGTTGTCGTTCACGCAACGATGTTTTCTTTTCTCTCCCTCTCGTTCTTTTATCGTTCCAACTGCTGGGAATAAGGCGCAATAAACGGAACGCAAACAAGGCGAGGAGTGTCGTTTATCTCTAAATGTTGTTATCGAGAGAGACATTCTCGACGCTTTGAGTTCAATTGTGAAATAGGAGTTTGACTTTAATCAGTTGGACAGTCGGTTGGAAGGAGTTGTACAATGTAGCTCCTAATGTTGTTGCTGGCTATTGCCAGAGCTACTATAACTTTATAATAATAATTATTATTAATATTAATGTTATTAGTAGTTTTTAATTTTATTTAATTACATTGTTTGTAGAAATAGCAGTTGGCAACATTCTATATGTATAATGCATTGTATACAGTGTACATTAAATAATTAGTAGTATTTAATTTATAGTACTAGTTAGTAATAGTTCATGGCATTTATGAACTTTTAAAGTTCGTCTTAAAACCCTTTTGTTTTACATGGCTTTTAACACCAGCTTTTAACTCTTAAAGTGTGTTTTTGTTTTTAAACTGTAAGAGTTTTTTATTTATTTTATTATTTTATTATGTTGTGTTTTAATGTGCAGCACTTTGTATCAGCAGTGGCTGTTTTAAAGTGCTTTATAAATAAAGTTGGTATGGTATGAATGGTATGTAATTTTGAAAATAATTTCTTTTTCATTACATTTATTATTTAATAAGCTAAATTGAATCAGAATTTATATAAGACGCATACTAAAAGTAATATATTTACCACTACTACTGGTGCTAATAAAATACTTTTCCTCAATCTCGTTGGTGCATTTCTCTGATCATAGTTAAAGCTCTGATTTCAACCTTTAAATCATTTAGCCTTTCTGGCTCATCATAGTAGCAGTTTCTCATTCCTGCCAACATATTGCAAATAGTTTTTGACATACATCAGTTGCTACTATGCAGTTCTCTACCATCTTATATCATTTTCAGTCATGCCATTTAATGAAGTGTTCTGAATAGTCACTCCCTATAAAGCTAATAGTCTTTATTTCAATTCTTGAGTCATGACAGGCAAAAATGTTGAACTAGATGTCAAAATTGATCATTTTTATGCATTTCTTCATCGTTATATCATGAGGTAAACGAGGACAAGACCCTCAATTTGTGTGTTTCACATTCTTTACAGCATGTGCTCTTTGCAATGCTAATTTGTTTACAATGTTGTGAAAAAGTGCAGACATATTGTACATTGGAACTGAATGGGTACATAAAATACACTGTAATTGTTTTTTGTAAACAATCCTGATATTCCAGTTCAAATCCGCTTGACAGCAGTGGGTTTGTGGGATTTTGCTCGTTGTGACATCATTGGTTTCAGCTAAGGTTTCACACACTCCTGCTCACCGGTGAAAGCTGAGGTTCACCTGGCAGAAATTGTATAATTATGGAAACATTTTAAAGAAGAAGACGATGAAGAAATGCATAAATCTGGCACATTTTGACAACCAGCTGGATGTTTTTGTTTGTTACGACTCAAGCAATGAACTGAAGACTGTTGGCTGACTATTCAGCATTCAGAAGTGTAGTTCATTTCCACTTTTCAGTGAAAATTATATAAAGCAGTAGATAATTACATGGTAGCAATTGATTCATGTCCAAAAGGATTTGCAGTCTGTTGGAAGGAATGAGAAATGACTACTAAATGTTGTGGAGGTTGGACTGAAAGTTACTGCATGAGAATCTTAATTGATCAGTGAAATGCACCAAAGCAATGGAGAAAAATAAAACTATGGGTTTCAAAATACTGTGGAAATAATGTTTAGAAATATCTTGATTATTTTCAGGTCGTGTTACCAAGATCAAACTTTTTTGCTTTCGAAGACATTGTGAGAGTGAACTGTCATAATGAAAACATGACATTTCACTATATTGTTCATAAACAATGACTTCAGGACTTTCCCTATACCGACACTTTCATTGAAATAAATACCTGCTTTTGAGGAATGAACCAAGTGACTCACATCGGAGGTTCTTAACTGGCTTTTGCAGTTTGATTGTTTTGAGAAAATGCACTAATCGTTGTGCAAATATTGAGAGAAATGCACCAACAAAAATGATTTTTTAAAAATTACTATCATTATTATACTTAACATTACCTCTTTACTACTTTTACATTTGAAATATTCTGAAAATCAACTTCTTTATTTTTATTTTACTTTTTGCATGTTTGTTAATGAATTCAGGAAAACATTTAACAGAATTTCAAAATCTAAACAAGGACATAAATAAATACTGTAAATGGATAAGTATCAAACTACTTCTAATAATACTGTAACAACAATAATAATAAATATAATTATGTCTAATGTTTTAAGAGTCAAATGATAACATTAAGTGGTTGATAAAATTAGATTTCACAGAAGATGTCAGAACGTTACACACCAGAAACAAGAATATAATAATTTTGAATGTTTTATTTGTTCTCTCTAGCACCACCTTGAGGACAGATCAGTACCTTGTTTTGAAGACATTCTCCTTTGAATTGAGGCTACATACCAGAACATGACAAAAGTAAAAGTTATGTTGTTCTTTTAAGGTCTTCCAGTGAGTTAGAATAATGCCACAGATGAGTTACAAGTTACTTAGTTACTAGTTATCAGGTAACTATCGACCCAACTTTCGGTTCAGGAGGAAATGGGACAATGTACTCCTGGATCTTTTAAAGAAAACACTTCTTTTTCCCCACAAGAACATAAAATATAAACTTAAGAAGTATTCCCAAATTCAACAACAAAAGAAAAGGACCGGAAATAGTCATAAAAATACTCATAATGTTAATATGGTTGTAGTGATGCAGTTCAATTATTTACTACAGCTAATATGATGATCTAATGAAAACTCCAGACGCTTATCAGTCAGATAAGACAAAAAAAATGTTTTTATTATAATAAAGTAATTATTGACGACCTTCTTTTTGTAGAGTCAAGAAAAGATGATCAGACTTTCATAACAAGGAAAGCCGTGTAGAAGGAGGAAGTTTTCTATATTGCTTAAATACAAACGGATCAAATTCATATATATAGAAATAAATAATTAAATCAGTTCAAACTCGCTACAGTCGTCTATCAAGAAGCTCAAGCTCCTCTCTGGTTTCAAACAGAGGGAAGCTTTATAGAGATTTTAATTTCCTGCAGGACTTTGCACCTGCCCACCCTGCTAAAAGTATGAACACATGATCATTTAATGACCATGATGTCACTGCGCATGAGGTAATTCACGCAAAAGGAGCCCCAACCGAGTGTCGACAGCACATACTGTACAGATAAGATACCTTCATTCTCGTTATCGACCAGGTGCAGGTTGACTCAGGTGAATTACATCCCAAGTAAAATTACTGCATACACACAAAAAGAACAGCTGAATTTGAAAAACACAAAAATATTTCAGTGTCGCACAGCTTGTGTCATTTCTTCCAGATAATATATATATATATCTTCCAGATAATATATATA
>CAEGAF010124944.1:0-25956 GCA_903067075.1 Micropoecilia bifurca | reverse complement strand
CGGAATCGGCGATCGGCCCTCAGGGGTGATCGGTATCGGGATCGGCAGGAAAAAACCTGATCGGCACATCCCTAATATATATATATATATATACACACACACACACACACATACATACATACATACATACATACATATATATATATATTAGACGATGACGTGTCTATGAAGAGAAGGGGGAAGGTAGCATGCTACGTTAGGTATGGGACTGTATTGGTCAGGAGTGTCCAAACAGAGCCTGTGTGTTCAGGGGTCTCTGGACGATGACGGCGTGAGCCAAATCTGCCTCCTCGAGACTCAATTCTTTGTCGCTGAGCTCACGGAAAGGAAGTGATGTCGTCAGGACGAAAGGTGGGCAGCTCCTCTGGCAGCGGGCAACAAAATCCTGGACGTCAGAGATCCTTAAAGGAGAATCATAACTTGGATTAGAACTGAGGGGTGAACAAGGTTCACAGAGAGATTTTTCTTCATTTTGGGCTGTTTTTATAGTCACCATGAACTGGTTGTTGGGCTTAAATTATTGAAGTTGCAATTTTGCGATCACGACTATTTATGCAAATTTAGTCATCAGTTTGCGGCGACTTGCAATTTACGCATATATCTGACCAATCACTTTAACGTTTTCTGTAGTTCTTTTCTGACCATTCACGAAAACCTGGCTGAATTTTGACTAATCCAATTAGTCCCTGGATAACTAATTAAATGTCCTGTTTCATGGCGTCTTTTGAAAGCCGAACGTGAAAAAAAGCCAAGATGAAAGAATGTGTGATGGTAAACAATAACTTTTTTTGCAAAAACATTTTGAGATGTTCTGTAGAATTTGCTTCTATTCTACATAAAGTTCATGTTAACTTGAACGACCAACATGGAATTCTTCTTTTGAACTTTGTCAACTCGTAAGGATGCTATTTCAAGAATGTTCTTGAAAATATTATTTGCACTTTAAATATTAACAATGTTCAAATCCTGTCTTTTTGCAAAAAGGTTATGTGCAGCAATTTAAACTTGTTTTGTAAGACCATGCTTTAGAAAAAAATAAAGCTTAAAAAAGTGTAACTTTGATCACAATGTTTTGAGAAAAATGATGCAAAATCAGCAATCACTAAAAACACCAACATCCTGGAGAGGATTGAAAGTTGGTCAGATGGGTACAGAAATGACAAAAGATTTATAAATGGACAGATAAAATAATGACTGATGGATAAATGTTTTGGACAAACAAAAGGAGGGAGAAATGAATAGGAGATGATATCTGGACAAATGTACGGCTCTACATTTTATTTAACTAATGACAGACATTTAAATATTCTTATTCCATAATAATCCTGAAAGGATGAAAAAAAAAACATGAATGAATTTCTTTATTTTTCCCCTCACACATCCCGTGTTAAACATGCCGATTCCTTTATGGAAGCCCAAGACTCCCAGACTAACACTCCACCCCCTGTGTTGACACGTGAGATCTGAGGCAGCATGCTGGTAACATCATCTATTATTAATGACGACCCGGCAGTCCTGTGGCAGCCCAAACACTTGCTGCACTCTGAGACTATAGCTTAAGACTGGAGGGGTTCGGTTCGCTCTCATCCTTTAGCCCGTTATATAAATGCTGCATCAGAGTTATGCAATTCCTCACTAGGGATTTTATAGATCCACGCCGCTGCTACAACTCAGATTATGTCCCTGAAACCCCTGTACGCCATTTCTTCAACCTTCAAACTTTATCAGACTAGAACAAAGCTTTATGTAATCCAAAAAACAACAACAAAAAAACACATAAATCCCCTTCTCCAATCCCTCCCCCCGAGCTACAATAACCTAAAATCTTCACCCTCACTCCCCTCTGCCTTTTACTACACATTTACTATGATGTTTAGAGATTATGGGATTTACAGGGCAGCGCAGCAGGAGCAGCCTGTGTTGAGATATTCTTCATGAAGATCGGCTTTCCTGTGTGTGAAGTGGTGCATTTCAGGGGAACACACACACCTATGCGATAGGTTAAACCTCTGTATCAGTCTCCTGCCGTCGGCCAACCAGATCTGCAGAGAGGTGACGGGAAGGGAGTGGTCTAGTGTTACCATGGGAATAGGAGGAGATTCTCCGTCCTCATGAACAGACGGTGACCGGGCCACAACTCTGGGTGCAACGCTGGGAATGGACATGGGGAACAAAAAGCAGACAAACCGTTGGTTTTAAGCGTGGAAAGCAGGTGCAAAGACACTCATGCTCATTTTCTCAAAAGTTGGTAGTGTTCAAACATAACTATAATGTGAAATATTATTATTTTTTAAATGTATGCATGATTTGAACAACGTGACATTTGCGTAAGATCTCCTGTAGACCAGATCCTAAATCTTAAATGCGACAGAGGGCCTTTTAGGATTTGCCTCTGGGTGTTTCAATACATGGACCTAGTGGGACACCTAGTGGTCTAAAGTATTATGGCAGAAGTGGTAATAAAACCATCCTGAAACTTGAGACAGTCTGACTATTTAGCAGAGGCAGTACATTTTAATGATACTATAACAGTATTCCTCTCTTTATATTCCAAATAACTCAGTGTAGGTTCTAAGTTCTATTTCAAATAAAAGGATAAAATGAAACAGCAAAAGGCTTTCACCTGCCCAGTCGGTATCCTCTCCCACTGAATGGGTGAAAAGCCTTCTTCTTGGGGACGTAGTTTTCCTCAGTCATATCCTCCACACTGATCTCCAGCTCCTCTTCCTCTGCTCTGCTCTCCCATTCCGCTGGAAGCTCCCTGGGACAGGTCAAAGTTTAGCGAAGGAGTCTTGTCAGATGAATCAATCAGTAAGAAAGGGGAAATGGGATAGATCTGCTGTCTGTATACTCTTGTTTGTGTACCGAAGTAAGGACAAACTTTGGCTTAGTGCAGTGTTGTGCACAGCTCAAAGGTAAAGAACAAGTAGGATGCTAATTTTAATAATTAAAAAAAGACAAAGGATTAAAAAGAAGTGTTAAAAAAGCGTTCAAATGCCTGAAGAACTTGCAAACAAACCGACAAATGAAGGAACCAAGTCAACAGGAAAATATTGCTTCAGTTCTTGAATATTCCTTTTAAGGTGGTGTAAATGGATTAAATGATTATATGCTCTATGCAGTTAGAAACAATGACTATACTAGTACAATCGTAAGCATTCTGAGTATATTTTGGATCAAAATAAGCTGAGTTCCTCAATGGAGTCACTCACCCTCTTTTGATGGCATCCAGGAAATCTTGATTTTCTGGCACGGAGTAGCTGCGGAAGTCTCCGTTGTTAATGGTAAAGCCGTCCTTCCACAGCCTCACCACCATCTCCACCTGGATTTAACATGGCAACATTCATCAATAGAGATGTTGACTGCAGACCCAAGGATCAAAGTTCTGTGACTGATTTTTAAACGCAGATTTTGAACTTCGACCTGGTTTTACCATTTTTTAGCCATTACCCTTTAAGAACAACAATAAGAAGTCAATTACGGAGTGTTCAATTATTAATATTACAAGATGAGATAATATGTCAGTGTGAAACAGTTTTATGATGGGGCAAAGACATTTTAATTGGTCTTAGGACCCTACACTAGGGGTTAGCATGTGGCTAACGTTACTAAAACGGCACACTCAAGATGTATATTTAGGAGAATTTGGATCCATATCTTAACTGAGATTTCAAAAAGGCTGACAACATTTCTAAACCCAGAGGCTGAAAGCTTTTATTAACTCCATTTAGCTTTCCTGTAATCTACTGAAAGTCTTGCTCTCGCTCACCCTCTTACAGCTTGAACAACCCACAGACCTGTCTCATCACGACAGGACATTTCTAGAGTACCGTCATCAGAAACGACCTGGTTTCACTAAACTACGGCTTATCCACTGACAGCAAAGGACTTTTGAGTTTCTGATGGCCAGCGCCTTGTCAGGCCTGGTCCAGTTACATGCACCGGTTGATTTCTCTGTGAATCTCTACTGTGCAAACTACATTGGTCTGGTTTGTATATTTAATGTTCTGGTGAAATGTGTAATAAGCGCATTCTCATAGCACGCACTTACCGTTTGGCATTTAGATTTAGTTTATATGACAACTCCACCACACAATGAATATCCATTGAGAGGGGATGAGTTACCTTTGATGTCCCTGACGCATCGTAGCAGATCTTCTCCACCTCATCAAGGAGGTCTTCTACTGAGAAACTATGACTCATTGGAACCTCTTCCTCATTTTCCTCGCTGACCGCCTGTTAAAACATATGAAAGGTAAAGTGTAAAAAAGTGTTCAATCCATCAAAAACATGTCAGCTGATAGTTAAGTTTCCTCTCCAAATAATATCTTATAAACACTATACTGCTAATTTTTCCACTGCTCTCGTTTCCTGAAACCATAATACCAAATTACAGTGGCATGCAAAAGCATTTGTATCGCAGGAAGTTTTTCACATCATGTTTTGTTGCATGTACATCATTACTTCTAAGATGATTTTATGCACAAGGTACTTGGAAAGTGGAATGAAAACAAAAAAAAGTGTAGTTTGTGTTCAGTTTTCTTTACGCAGATACCGTTAAATAAAATCCAGGAAAGTACCTCCAAGTCTACAGCTACAGTTACAATGGATTAGTATACAAAGGAATATATTCACAATGGAATGGCCAAGCCAAAGACCTAGAGCCAGTTGACAACCTGTGGTACGACTTGAAAACTGACGCTTCATCAACATCAGTTTTCAAAACTGACTTGGTGAAGAAAAACCAAATCAGTTTCCTTCAACTAATTGGTGAAGAATAGACTTACAATTTCTGTCTCCTATATGCAAATTTGGTAGACAGGCACAAAAACAAACTTGCATTTGTGATTACAGTGAACAGAGGAATGCAAAAAAACAGCGACTGTGTCTCATTTTGACCCCACTTTAATGCAGTACTTTTATTTGGTCCAACACCTAACATTGCAGTAAAATACAAAATAGTTTGTGGTTGTAAAGCGTTCAGCTCTAGACGTGTGGATGCACCTGAGAGACATTGCAGAGATGTGGAGCGCAAATGGCAAAACCAACAAATCCAAGACTAAGGCTTCCCGGTTTATTTAGTCTGACTTACCATTGCTCAGCTTTCTCAGCCAGTCAGTCTCTTTCATGCCGCTCTGTGTTTCCCATCTAAGAAAAACAACAACGCTATGATAGCAGAGGCTCTCGGAGCTTTAAATAACATGCTTCAAATTTATTGCGGTGGCATATTTAAAATTTAAAAACATTTCTTAAAACCAATTCCGTCGTTAAGAGTATGCTAAGACTAGTAGTGGAAAGTGCCGTTCTTGACAAATAGCCACAGACCCAAGCGGCCTGTGCCGATGAGATTATTTCTGCAAGTGGCTATAGGAGGCTGCGGACGCTAAGAGCGACTCACAACCTGGACACGTAAACGTGGCTCTGACACACAGAGACACGCTAAAACTATTAGCTACATGCTCGTATTATGCGTAAAGTCAAATAGCGATTTACCAGCTTTCGCTTTGTGGCTTAAACCCGGGTTGCACATCTGCAGCTTCAAGTTTCTGGCAGCCGCTGCTCTGCAGGGCAAGAAATGACTGCCGTAAAGTGCTACTGTCGTAATGCTACAGCGCTGCTCAGCTGTATTTTTAGGTGAAACCAATCACATCTGGTATTTGATATATATTAGTTAATAAATAAATCAATATTCTTTTTGGAGGGGGTCATAAATGTAAACAATAAAATCTTAGCTGTCTCAATCAAGTTTTATTACAGTCATTTTATTTCAATCAATTAAATACAGAAACAAAAAAATAATCTTGTGTATATTTTTAATTCTCATGTGTTCTTTTTACTATTTCTGATGATTATGGGTCACAGCTGATGAAAACACAAACTTCACCTTAGAAAATTTGAATGTTAAATTATACTTTCTTTAAAAAAAAACAACAGAAATGTCAGTCTACTATAAAGTATGAACATGTACTGCATAGGGTTTGTGCTTGATACTTGGTTGGGGGACCTGTGGGGTGAATACTTGCATGAATGTTGCTCGATTGCTGAGGTCTATCCCAAGTTGCTTTCATTTGTTTGCACTATTAGGTCTCGTGTTTTCCTGATCAATCAAGCACAAAACTATGGTCATTAAAGCAGTTATTGCGACTTTGACAGGGTGGGTAGGTGGTAAGTTGTTCTGGAAAATTAAATCACCATCTCTCCATAAAGGTGGATATGGTGGACCAAAAACAAGACAAAAAAGATGAAATGGTTTCCTCAAACCAATAGACACTAAACACTGGACCTCCTGCAGCTTTTATTCTGCCTCCCCAGTCTTCTGCAGATGTAGCTCTGACTTCAGCTACAATCCATGACTTGTAAATCTCCCTCACACTCTGAAATGACAATTGATTGGTACTTCTCTAAAAGATGTTGTTATCCATGCCCCTTGTATGTCTTTTTGCAACACTTTTGGATGACACTTTTGCCTTCAACCTAACTTTCCAATAATATGATCGCTCACAGCACTCTGAACGGACAACTTATTCATAAATTCAGCAGTCTTAACTATGTGTAACTATATTACATACATTCTGTTGCTTTTTATTTACATTTTCAGAGAACCCCCAATTTGTGGTTTTATGCTACACCTACTTGAAAAATAAGTAGAAAAAATAAGTAGACATATTTCACAACTCGTGTAATAATTCCCTATAAGATATGAGTTACGCCTTTTAAACTCAAGTACTAAAATAAGAAGTTTTAGATTATATACTTATTTATTGAGACGCAGGAGGAGGAAAGCTTGAGTGTCACTCCAAAACTGTGAGATGTGTGTATTTATTGCACCACTTTTTTTCTGCAAGTGTCAACCAAAAGCGTGTTTTTTTTTTAATGTTCAAATATTTCTTGTCTTTTTTTGTGGGGATAGTAGCCCTGCCAGGAAAAAAAATAATAATAAAGGCACCTGGCAGAAAGACTCACAGCCACTTGGGAGGGAGCAGATAGACTGGGAGATAGACAGGGAAGAAATGGCGCCTCGATGCTGCGCTCACTGAAGCAGCGTTTGGAGCCGGTTGGAGAGATTCGGTGAAGACAAGTTCAAAAGGAGAGAAACATGGAGAAGACGAGGAAAAGCCCCCGGACACGGAGCGGCGCCTTCATCTCCTCCAGGACGCGATCGTCATCGAGAAAAGAGAGAAACTCAGAGGAACATGTAAGCCGGTCTCTGTTCTTTTACCGGGCGAGCTAGCTGGCTCTGCTAGTTGGCTAAGTAGCTGTAGCTCTGGCCTCAAGCTGATCCCATTGGATGTGTTATTTACAACAAGATACGAGCAGCGGTTGCACTGACACCCACACAACGACACAGAGGAGAATTAAAACTAGTAAACGCAACCAGTCGTGTGCGTGTCATTAGCTTC
The DNA here is from genome assembly GCA_903067075.1 of Micropoecilia bifurca. NCBI lineage: Eukaryota > Metazoa > Chordata > Actinopteri > Cyprinodontiformes > Poeciliidae > Micropoecilia > Micropoecilia bifurca. The sequence goes on along the minus strand of CAEGAF010124944.1, from coordinate 18,556 downwards.
AAACTTATTATGAAGCTGTTAAAATACAAGCTAGCGACATTAACTCCTGGCTAGCTCCAAGTTGAGTTCCCTTTGTGTTTGGCAATTTTGCCCGGCTGACTTGTTTCACCGCTGTCATCAAAACTCAGTTCTTCAACTGGAGCAATTAAGCTAAAACACGTTGCTTCAACTTCGACCCTATTACGTGTAAGGAGCAGGATAGATGTTCAGTTGACTGCTGAAGGATAAAGCCTTATTTAAGCTAGCGTTGGTTGGGAAATGGCTAGCCTTAGTTAGCTTACAGTGGGGGGAAGGGATCAGGTCCACAACAGTTGGCTGGCTCAGGTCCCGTATTTAGCATGTCTGAACTCGGTGAACTATTTTTTTTAATTTTTATTCTTATTATTGTAAATAACCTCAAGGACAGTGGGACAGGCTCTTCCTGAAGTACACGTTTCAAAGCAAAAAACGGTCAACTTTGTGCCCAGTAATGCAAGGGCTTCTCTGGCAAAACTTTTAAGTTGAAATCTTAAGTTTGCGTCAATCTTTCAGCCTTTTGTCTCAGAGTGTAAACATTGAACACCGCAAGCCTGAAGATCCTTAATCTATGTTCTATTTACAACATTAGAAAACATAAATAGGGAGAAGAAAACGGATCGGCCTTTTCAATGTATTCGGACTTTCTTTGTGAATGTTATAAACTACTGCTTGCATAGTGTTTTTGATTGCAGAAGTTTCAGTGTGATCTATATAAACAAGTTTGAAAATACCCTTCTTTGACAGTATTAGCTTTAAACAAATAAGCTTTTTGGGGATTTCAGTGTGTTTGTCATATTGTATGAACTTCTCTGAAGAGCTCTTTGTTTAGCTGCTGTGTTTTATGAAATGAATAACATGCCTAACATTGTCCTCGGATACGCTGCTTAGTGTAGACACCTCTGCCAAATCTGTGATCTGTTCTCCAGAGCCCACCATCCTCCATGTTTTCAGATTGCTCCCTTCTCCAGCCACCTTGATTAAAATGAATAGGCCATTAACAGACTTCTGCATAACCTGATGGCATGCTGGGGAGGTAATGTAGTCTTTTGAATTAGCTCTGTTGGAGCATTGAGGCATGAATGTCATTAATTTTTTTAGACTTTTAATGACTTAATTGATCGTTTCTTCTTTTTTTTTGTTTCCCTTTGTGGAGCATCGACACTAAACATCCATTTCAGTAATTTGAAGAAATAATTCACAGTTTGAATTTATTGCAGAAAATGATATGCAGCAGTTTGTATATGCGAATCCACCCCGATTTAATATTTCTTTAAATGTTTCTGCTCAAGATGCTTCCTGTAGCTCTCAGCAAGGCCATGGATAATTCCTGCTTAGTATTTGACCACTCTGCAGCTACCAAACATAGTATTAGTAGTATTGTGATGGAGGCTTGTTTCCATGCCAGTTGTACCGGTGAAGTGGGTGGAGCAATGAATCTTTCAAGCTTTGCGTTCCGACACAATGTAGTTCAGGCCTAAATACTGTTGATTATTTGTAGACTGTAAAAACAATGCCAGGTCTATTCCAGTGAAACAACCCATTTAAATAAACGCCACCAAATCTGCCAAGGAGAGTGGGCAAACATCCATCCAGAAATTTGTTGGTGGCCATTAAAAAGTGTCTGATTTCTCTGCAACCTTCTGCGGAATATTAAACATGTCATTTGGTGGAGGATATTTTAGCCTATGTGGATAAAAAAAAATTACGATAAATTCAAACATCTATCCCAGTTTCTTTTTTCTTTTTTAGGTCAATAAAGTTGCTAGTTGTACACCTTGTTTAAAAAGAAAAAAAAAGCTATTTGGGAAGTAATTGCCCCAAAACTAAAATAGAACATACCTTTCTTCCTCTGATTGCAGTTTCCCATAACAGCAGTGAGCTATGCTTCCACTATCAATTGTCAGTGCTGTTCTAATGCCATTTGGTCAAATACTGTAATTTAGTTTACAGTGAAAAGAATATTACATTAATAAGTTGGCAGATAATCAAACGTTAGTAAACAGAGTGACTCAATTCATGCTGAGAACAGTTTAAAAAATGTTGGGTTTTAAATTTGATCAGTGTGAGACATCTGTGTTACAAACTATCTGTCATATTATTGCAAAAACAGGACTTGAGCGCTCTAGGAAAAAAAAACTCAAACATATTTTTCTGTGGTAACCTTGTCAGTGTTGGGTAAAAGTCGGCATCCAGCTCCCTCCTGTAGTTGACAGCGACTCTGTTCCAGACAATAGAATAAAAAAAAAAAACAACCTTCTCTGGAGGTTGCTCTGCATAACCGACATCTACTCACTTCTGCAGACAAGGTCCCAATTGTCGACTGATGACAAGCAAGCCACAATGAAGTTGATCACAACCAAAAGAACAGTTGTCTTGCACATCTACCCTTTCGCTCCCCAACTGACAGCAACCCCTAAGATGCCTCTACTCTCTCAAAGAAACCAAAACTGAAAGATCTTTTACGTCCAATTTATGCAAAAGATGTTAAATAGTGATCATGTACAGCTTGCTCCACCCCTATCTGTAGAGAAAGGACATTGTGGATAATTCCATTGTGTCCGACACTACGGAATTATCTCACACAAGCAATGTCTTCACACAAATCTGCGTATACCACACAGAAGCCAGAGGAAATGCAGGTCATTTTTCATTCAAATGGAAAATGTGTTGAAACATTCCTTAACCAAAAGCTTATTAGTGGACCTGATTTGAGCAACTTTCTGTCAGGAGTGCTGAGTGCTTTCATAAAGAGTCCATACCCCAGATGGCTAATGTTCAGCAAATATTTAACTGCTTTATTGTGCGTAAAGACCACATAGGTTTTTTTTGTTTGTTTGTCATTTGCAGTGTGAGGACACTGACATTTCTAAAACCATAGCCAAGTTTAGAGTGGAATTCCATTCCATTCTAAAATTCATTTTCTGTTGCCATTTACTGTATGAGAAGAGCATCACAACAAGGTGAACAAGAACACAAGATGGTTAATTGAGCGTCGGTTGAATGTTGGTGACATCAGTTGCTACACCAGAGGAATTAACCGACCTGCTTGCAAGAACACAAAACAAGTTGGTATCCTGCAACTTCACAAAGTAGCATTGAACTTTCAATACTGAGAATCCTGCAAAGGACTTAAAACCTGTTGGACCTAGTATCTGATAACTTTACTTATGTATGAAGTGAAACCAAACCATTCACATGTAGGGCAATTTAGTTGACAGTCAATAGTCTGTATGGCCCTTTAGTCTTTGTTGCTCCCATAATAAGTCTGAGCTAAACATTGCTAAGAGAACTGTTTTCTGGTGAAAGAGACTGAGAAGTACCCTTATCCTCTGAAAGGTTCAGGGTGCATCTGTTTCTGGGTGTCATGGAAAGACACTTTGCGAAATCTTGAAAACCCTCAAATACCAACATGCCACCACACGGACCAACAGGATGGGAGCTTTTCAGTGAGACACCAAACAGCCAAAAACTAATCGTCATTAAAGCTACCCAACAAGATGCCTACAATGAGAGATGTTGAAAAATCTCACAGAAGAAACGGATGAACACGTAACACACTCAAAAAGCTGAATCCCTTGGTTGAACGCATACAATGAGAGGCAAAAGCAAGAAACGCCCTCTTACTGCTACACTACTTTTTGTCACTTCACCGAACAAGTGGCTCATCAAGGGAGAAGCATAAGCAAAGGAGCTGTCCGTAGTGCTGGATGTCGGACAGTCCTGTACTGCTCACACAAGCAATGTCACCAACATGGAGAGTGAATGATGGTTCTGCTCCATTTGAGAAGTTTTCACCAGGACAATTGATTGGGGGGAAAATAAAGAAGAAGAGGAACAACAAAAAACAAAAGAATGTTCAATACTTTGCTGATACCTTTTGGGAAAGGTGAAAAAAATATTGTATCCACCATACAAAGTCATGCAAAGTGGACTGAAACCAGACCTGACGCCAATAGAGGAGACGTAATCCTGGTCAAGGACACCAGTGCCAGCAGGAACAAACGGCCCATGGGGGCCACTAATGTAACATTTCCCAGCAGAGATAAGAAAGTATGAACTGTATAATATGTGACTGATAAATTGTTATTTGGACCAGTTTCAGAGATTATTATTTTGCTTGCAGAGATGGAGTCAAACTTCCTTCATGTTAAATGACCTGATATGTACTGCTGTAAAGTGATTATATTAAGCCAGTTGGCAAACAATTTTTGCCATGTTGTTTTTACTGAAACATGACAGAGTGAGCGCTCTAGGCAGCAAACTGTCTTTGACTCATATTTCTCTGGTTACCTTGTCAACCAGAATTTAGGCAGTTTGGAGAAATTAACCAGCAGACAAACACTCTCAATGGATTTGCTACGATTTTTACCTTTGAAAGCTTTTGGCTTTGTAAGTATCTGATGACACCGAGACATTTGAATGTTTTTTTTTCTTTGGTTCATAAAATGTAAAGAATTAAGATGGTTGCTTTGGTTACTAATGTATTTCTCTTTCTGTTACATTTCAGTTACAAAACCACTTTGAATGTTGCAAGTGTTTTACCTTGGAATGTATTTTTTGTACCCTGTTGTTGTTTCAACTACAATATATCAATTTGCCAAAGATCTTCAGTTGTTCAATTGCTGTCTAGCTACACACACTTGTCACTTTTTGTGAGGACAACACAATTGGCATTCTTCATTTTCTAAGCCCTTTTGCCTGAAGTTGTTCTTCCAAGTCTTGTGTTCTCTCCTTCGCTTCCTGCTCAACTTTTTGTTTTTCTCTGTGTTTGCACAACAGAAGGAGCCCAGCAGTGATGTGAGCAGTCCCAACAGCCCACGTTTGGCACCCCCTGCAAAACGAACGCGCCGGCAGACGGCCTCCGAGCCAAGCTCCAGTGACACTTCGCCGTCCCCTCAGGCAAAGGGCCAGAGGGTCAGCTGGGGCTTGCCAACCTACCGCACCCGGTCAGTGGCTCGGATTTGTTTATTTTGAATTAATTTTCAGCTAAACGTCCAACCGCCTTTTTGTCAAACTCCTAAAAGCGAGAACACAAATTATTATTCTTATTACTCCCCTTCCTCCCTCCCAAACGTCAACAGATCTCATACTTTTTTTTTTTCATTATGTTTTCTTTTTCCAGGCTGTCTTCTCGCATAATGCAAAATGGACACGGTAATTCTATTTCTTTTCTTCCTTTGGCTTCATGCATTGAAAAAAAAAAATAAATAAAAAAATCAAATAACAAAAACAAACAAATCTTTTGACGCTGCAGCGCAAAGGAATCACAGGAGTGATGAGAGCGGAGGGGCTGATCACTCCCGAATGAACGGCCACGTGGAGCTGAAGAGGAGCTGCCGGGTGAGGAAGAGCCAGTTCCAGCACCTCAACCAGAGCCTGCTGTTCGACCAGCTGGTCAACAGGTAGCTGGAAGTCGCGCTTTTGCCTTTTGCAAATCTTTGCGTCAGACAACGGTGACGCTGGGAACGATAACGACGCAAACGCATTGTGTGTCGCGTGAAGAATGAGAAACTTAGAACATGAAAAACAAACTTTTGAGTTCAGGGCTGGGATATTTGCTGTATTTATGCCCTATGTATGCTTAGCGTTTGTCATCCACCGGCTGTTTCCGTCTGTCTGTGTGAAGCACCGCCGAGGCCGTTCTGCAGGAAATGGACAACATCACCAGCATCAGGCAGAACCGTGAGCTGGAGCGACTTCGCATGTGGAACGGAGAAACGGAGGAGGTGAGCGGGGCTCACAGCAAAAAAAAGAAGAAAAAGCACAAACCGAGACTGTAATGTGAAAACGAGTGGCTGCACTTATTGATTTTATTTTTATTTATTTATTTTGCTTCTTTCAGGAAAATATGGACATGTATTCTCGGGTGAAGCGCCGGAAATCGATGCGTAGGAGCACTTTCAACATGCCTGCGCACCACAAAGTCATGAGCAAGAATGAGGAAGAAGAGGAGGAGGAAGAAGGGACAGAAGGTACATCCAAAGCTTTGCTTCTCGAAATATTGCAAATTTTAAGCCCCTTATTAAAGGCATGAAAGTTTCATGCGTCGCTTTTATTTTTTTTATACAATAAAAACCGACAAAGTAGCACTCAGTGAAATCACCACATAAAAGACCCCAGAGCCAAAATTGTGACGGCAGCAGCAGACTTCACTGTGAATGTTGTTAAGAAGTGAGGAATTGTCAAAGTTAGCTACTTTCAGAACCAGCGGTGGATAAATCGCAAAGTTTTGACTGCATAGATAAATGCAGTCAAAAATGTACAAATCTTTTTGAAACGGAAACCGTTTTGTGTCTGACTCGTTGGGACCAGAAATTAAATCTTCTAGTTACATCGGCGGATAAAAACTTTTAAATCTCCCACAAAATTCTGAGTGGGACATCAGTGGTTTTCTCACATAAAGCAGAACCGACATAACATGATGTCAGCTTAGAGTTAGAGGTTTTAGATTCTCATCTACAGCTGGTTAAATTCAATCCAAATTCCTTACCTTGAATCACACGCTAACTTCAGCATCATGTCAACAGGCCTCAAAGTGGGCAGTGCAAAAAAAACATTTTAGATATTTCTAGATTTTGAATGAGAAATTAGCATTTAGCAGCATTAGCTAGTTGCAATGTCTGGCAGTATTTTGTTACAGGACTTACAGAACCTTGTCTTCTTACCTATAAATCTTGTTTCTAATTTAACAGCTTTGTGTCCTAAAGTTCTTCTATCGTATCAATTTAAAAGTAACTGAGGCTTCGTCCGTACTAATGTTGGAAAACCTTTGTTTTGTGATGCTTTGATTTGACTAGATCTGCTTGTACCCTAAAGAGGCCTGGTACTAGCAGTGGAAACAGGTTTCACTTTTGCTTTGTTGCCATGTTTGGTCTGTGTGATTTAGCAAAGGCAAGCAGCAGCAGCTTCATTTTGGATTTTGCTTATAAAATGTCAATAAGGTGGAATCTCCCTCTTTTCGCTGTTTTGTCTTTTGGAGTTACTTGCAGTGGTTTCTCACATTTGAGTCTTATTTGAAGTTCATAAGCATCACTTCTTGCTTTCAGAGTCGAACGGCGAAGAAGAAGAGGAGGAGGATGCAGAGGATGAAGACGATGAAGGGGATGAAGTTGAGGAGGTGGGGGAGGAAAACGACCGGCCGTACAACCTGAGGCAGCGGAAGACGGTGCAAAGATACGAAGCGCCACCGATCGGTACTTGGTCTCTTGCGTTTTCGAACCTCTGCTCTTTCATTTTCGGTCGCCTCGCTGGTTTGTTATCTAACCGGCGGCCGCGTTGTGTTTGCCTTCTCAGAGCCTGTGAACAGAAAACAGAGCAACCCGTCGCTTTTTGACACCCACAGATCCCCAGCAAGAAGAAGCCATATTAGGTGGGCTGGGATTTTTTTTTCAATATAAGATCAATGTATTTAGCAGCATATCACTAAAACCAATAAAACTCCTGCATATGAAGCGGTTTTAGATGAGGTTTGTTGTGTTTTCCCAGAGTGAAGAAACATGCCATCCACAGCAGTGACACCACCTCATCATCTGATGAAGAACGATTTGAGCGAAGGAAAAGCAAGAGCATGACTCGGGCCAGGAACAGGTGTCTACCACCGCTTTCTTCTTCATAGCTTTTTATCTTTGCTGCTCTGTACCGTGATTTTTCATTTTAGTGTAACAAAAACACTTTGTGTCCTTCTTTTGTCCTGTTATATTTCAAACCACGGCTATAATCAGTGAAAACTAATTCGGGAACATTAAAATTTTATTTCAAGTCTCTAATTGTCTTTCAAGCAGGTTGGTTATTTTTTGTTACATTTTTCCCACAGAGGAAAAACAAAACTTATAACAGGCAATTTATGTCGACAGATGTTTACCCATAAACCTGACGCCTGACAGCCTGTCCAGCGGCGTGCTGCGGGACAGAGTTAAAGTGGGCACCAGCTTGGCTGATGTGGACCCCATGAACCTTGATAATTCGGTGAGTGGAAATACTAACGAGTCAAACTCGGCTTTAATGTGGACGTTTAGATGAGGTGAGGCGTGCAGAGTCTTCTAATGGTATTCTGACCCAAACTTTGTTCACATTTTGTCATTGTACAACCACAAACCTGACTTTTCATGTGATAGACAACATTATTGGGAAGTGAAAGGGAAACAATACATGGAAAAGAAATATGTGCGCATATAGTTTCAGGCCTCTTTACTTTGGAAACGCTTGATCTCTAATGAAATAAAAATGTCTACGCGTGACATGCAAACTCTGTAGACAAAAACAAACTACGTCTCACTCCATGCCCATTATAACACACGGTGGTGGTAGCAAGAGACTGGGGGAAGTTTTACTTCAATGAGGAGAGAAAATGTAGTCAGTTTTATGGGAAGATGAAGGAAGAAGTTTCAGTTTTTACATCTTCAGTTTTTTCTATAGTAAGATTCAACACACAATTGACAAAATGTGGGTGAAATATATGCATTCAATTTTTTTTTATTTTGAAGTTATGTTATTTTCCTTCCACTTTGCAATCATGTACAGCTGAGTTGGTTTGTCAAATAAAACTTAAAAAAATACATTGAGAAATTGATCATATTGGTGGTCATATATACTTTTACAATCGCCTGCGTTTTGTGTTACAAAAATGAAGCCCTCTTTAGATTTAGAGACTAGCTAAACAAGACTTACTTTTCTTCACTTTTCCATATGTTGCAATATGTATATTTGTCCTTTTCTTAGGTGAGGTTTGACAGTGTGGGTGGCCTCAGCAATCACATCCAGTCACTAAAGGAGATGGTGGTGTTCCCTCTGCTCTATCCTGAGGTCTTTGAAAAATTTAAGATTCAGCCTCCCAGGTGAGAGAAACTCAAAAAAAATTGCTCAGTCATTATTTTTTGATGAAATGAACATTGGGGAGGGAGTTTATGAAACTGAAGTAGATTTATTAAAAAAAAAATACAATAATTTGTATTTGGAAACGCTTGATCTCTAATGAAATAAAAATGTCTACGCGTTGACATATGTTGCAAAAATACAATAATTTGTATTCCCCCTTTTTTTCTTTTTTAGAGGGTGTTTGTTTTACGGACCCCCAGGAACAGGAAAGACTCTGGTTGCGCGGGCTCTTGCCAACGAGTGCAGTCAGGGAGATAGGAAAGTCGCTTTTTTCATGAGGAAAGGCGCCGACTGCCTCAGCAAATGGGTCGGAGAATCAGAACGGCAGCTACGCCTCCTCTTTGATCAGGTCGGTTACATTTCTGCTCTCTGACTTCAGATCGACCAGCAACAACACAACAGTCTCGTTTAGCAGACTTTGGATGTTGTTACATGAATTAATTTCTGCTGTTGAGAGAAACCAAACCTCAGTACAATACACACAACCCCCCCAACTATTTAACAATATTTCATTGTGTAAAATATGTACTAAAATTTCACCTTTTTGTTGCGTGTGATTTTTTTATTTTATTTTTCCCAAGGCTTACCTGATGAGGCCATCAATTATTTTCTTTGATGAGATCGATGGTTTGGCTCCGGTTCGCTCCAGCAGGCAAGACCAGATACACAGGTAAAGCAAGCAGTTTGTAGTTTTTTTAGTTTTACGGCTTAATATAAATTTGTTATAAAAGTATTATTATTGTGCTTTAAAAATTAGGTAACTTTATGTTATTAAAGGTAAAGTTTAAATGGTAATGATTTCTTGGTTAATGTCAAGTTGTCAGAACAAAGACATTTTGAATAATGTCAACTTTGTATTAAAAGTGTCATAATTTAATAATTTATGCTTTATGACAACAGTCATGAACACTCACGAAGGCTTGTTCATATTCATAACAGGTGTTATCTCATGTTTATGACAATGTCATGTTAGTCTTATTCACTCCCCTTCAAATAAAGTGTTACTGGAGTTTGTGAGAACAGTTGCTGTAAAACAAGGTATTTAATAGCTTAAAAGCAAGATTATACAATAAAGATGAGAGTGAGGGATGGTTTATTTATGTAAAATCAGCTTTTTAAAAAAAATGATTGGACGTTTAAGCCTCTGGTTACCGGTCACATCGATTAGTGGAACTTAGCCAAAATGAGTGTTGTGATGCAGCGTTTTAATTTTGGATTGTAATTCAAATGAAAATGACCGATTCTCTGCAAAGATCGGCTCCAGTTGAAGGAAATACTTTGAAGGCGTAGCTTTGACGGAGCTGAACATCGAGTGACCGATCATTAGCTCTGCATTAAGTTCCGTCTCATTCCCCGTTCACAGTTCTATTGTGTCCACGCTCCTGGCCTTAATGGACGGCCTGGACAGTCGCGGGGAGATAGTCGTCGTTGGTGCTACAAACAGACTCGACTCTATCGACCCGGCACTCAGGAGGCCTGGACGCTTTGACCGGGAGTTTCTCTTCACCTTGCCAGACAAGAAGGTGAGGCTGCAGCAAAAAAACTTTGGATGCTGTCAAACGATGATTGCACTTTTATTTGTACTTGGATGTTTTTTCAAACGGGGGAAGGAAGTTCACAAGATGTGTAATTCAGCATTTCACAGTCTTTATTAGGCCTCTGCAGTTTCTTGGAATTTATGATTCAGCTACAAAGGAATAGACAAAAAAAAGGAGATCGTTCTGGTAATTATTTTGAGGTGTTCCAAATTGCGCTCAGGCCGTTAGATTTTGGCAAGTGATGCCTGCTTGCACCCCTGTTTTGAAAAGTCAACAAGCATGTAATTGGCAGAAGGAGGAGAGGACAAGTCAGTTAGTTTTTGTGTGGGAACAGAAATGATTTAAACTCAGGTATTATTGTTACAACGTCTTAAAATGTATTTTAATTTTTTTTAGTAAATTTGTTTCAATTTTGTGATTTTATCACATTTTGTCATTTATATCTCTTCTCTTGTTCTTGTTCCTGAGATTGTTGGACATTTCATTGCTAATTTGTTTACATATTTTGTAAATACATATTAGCCCTTTAAAGTGAACATTTTTCATACCCTCCTTATTGAACTTTACTTTAATGCATTCATTTATACTAAAGGTTCAACAAGGTTGATGAGAAAAACTTAGATTTTTATGACAGTTCACATTTCAAGTTCAAATGTGATCATTTGAACAATGCTGATTTCAAAATCAGCCAAATAATGCTAATTTTATGTATATTTCCCATCTTCCCTCTGTTTTCATATAACTTGTTTAACTGATCTCACTTGATGTTTTCCGTCTGGTTCCACTTCACCCTGTCGGGATGAAACTTACTAAAAAGTATTTTCTGCTGCTTTCATAATCACCGGAGTAGATATTTCTATAATTCAAAAACATAACACTTTCTCTAGTTTGGGGTTATTTTGTCTTTAAACTGTGTCATGTCTTCCCAAATATTATGTTTGATGCTTCTGTGCATTTGTCAGTCATTAGAAGATGTTTTTACTTTTTGACATTAAGATGGATTTGCTTTGCTTTGCTGTATTTAATCACTGCTGATGTTTTTTTTTTTTCTTTTGTCTGACTTAAGGCCAGAAAGCAGATTCTGGAGATTCACACGCGGGACTGGGACCCCAAACTGTCTGAGCCATTTCTGAATGAACTTGCAGAAAAATGTGTCGGTAAGAGTCACGCAAAAACATGAAGCAGTGTGTCGTCTGCCGATGCCAACATAAAAACGCCCAGGGTTAACACAGAGATCTGCAGAGCGCATTATAGAATTTCATCAAACTGACGCTGGAGCAGTCGGGGGTATAATCAAGCCAAAATATGAGAGAGAGAGGGAATAATTGACTGCTTATGCGCCTTTTCTTCCAGGCTACTGTGGTGCTGACATCAAAGCACTTTGCACAGAGGCAGCCTTGATGGCGTTGCGCCGCCGATACCCGCAGATCTACGGCAGCAGTGTCAAACTGAAGCTGGACGTGGCGTCCATCGTCCTGGGGCCCGGCGACTTCAGCAAGGCGATGAGGACGATCGTCCCGGCCTCCCAGAGGGCCCTGGCTCCCCCGGGCCGGGCCCTGTCCCCCACCCTCAGGCCCCTCTTGGGCTGCTCCTTCTCCTCGGTGCTGACAACTCTTCTCAGAGTCTTCCCCCACGCTCAGTGTACTGACAGGGACAACCTGCACGGTAAGAATGGGCCGCTGCGATGCTGCTCCTCCTCCTGAAGCGCCTCGTTTTCTCCCTCCGCCCATCTCAGTCGTCGGTTGGGTTTCCCGTCGGCGTGTTGTTGGATTTGATTATCTCCCGTTTTCCCAACCTTATTACCACAGCTCTTTGTATCGTCCTCCCACTCTGATCACATTGTGCGCGCGTTCGCCTCACTTCCCTCTAAAGGTGGTGCCGTGGAGACCGAAAACCTCATCATTGTGTGAGCGCAGTAACTCTCAACCCCCAAATCCTCCAACCCCCCCGCCCCACGTCCACAAAGGGGCATTTACAGCAGATTAGGCTTAATGGAAAACCTCACCAGCTGGGAGTCGTTTCTTCAGGAAGTTGAAGTTGTTGCACCAAAATATGGCTACGGCTGCAATTGCCGATTATTTCCGTCATCGATTATTCAGACAATGAATCGATTGTCGGAAGAAAAAAAATTGGCACATTCTACCTATTTTTTATTGGATCCTTTTTTTTATACAATATAAGAATTGCAATAAAAATAAAAATAAATAATTCAATCATTTTGGAACGGGTACAAGCACTGCTTTGTTCCTACAGCAATTTCTCTTTTTAATGTCAGGACAAAGTACAGGACTCGCATCTGATTGTTGGTGTATTTCTGTTCCATACATCACTGACATCACCTGACTGTACTCATCCCATTATGTGTTGATTTATATTTGATGCATTTTTTGGTATGTTTTGTTTTTTGTTTGTTCATTATTTTTAACTTTTGATACTTTGTCTTTTAGTTGTACTTGCTGTAACATTAATTGCCCATTTTGAACATGAATAAATCTTAATCTGAATTTTTTTTTTAAGTAAGAAAGCCAGCATTTTATTGCCTAAAATGCAGTAACGTGGCATTCCTTTAGTGAATCGGGTGGAGCTTAAAATATTTACAGACAAAAGTGTTTTTATCTTAGATGCGCTAATTGTTTACTTAATTAGTTGACTGTTTCAATAATCGATTAATCCAGTTAATCGCTTCAGCCCTAAAAATGGCACAAATGCCTCGCATAGCGTTTGCTTTTCGAGGACCTTTGTGTCTGTCGACTCTCCTGTTGACTAAAGGTCTTTGTTAATGTCGAAGTTAGAGCATCTCTTATGCTTGTAGAAGCAAACCTGTGGCTTATAAAAATGTTTCCTGCACACAAACGGTTCTTTAAGCGTTGTTCTTCTCTACGACAGCCGGCGACAATCAACTGCTTGAAGAGGACTTATACAGCGACGACGACAATGAGGATGGCTCCGCCTCCATTTACGAAGTTCCGCCTTCTGCATCTCCAAAGAGTCACCTCTTCTCTTCTGCAATGCACAGACCCTTTCTCCACTTCTCCTCGTGAGTTTGACGAGAACCACTCTGCTAATGCATCTCTATTTTTCAAACAGGACATCTGCTGTAATTGTCGTGAGCAGTCAAAGCTGCACTGACAGGAAAGAAGTTTGTTTATTCTCCTGACTTAAAAACAAGCAGTGTGGAATGTGCGGGAATGTCTCGAGATATTTTTGATGTTTATCGTTTGCGTCTCCCACTTTATGTGAAAAGACATGAAGTTAAAATGTTAAATGGCAAGTTATGAGAGGCTTAAGCAGGAGAAATCGAAACACGTTTTGATGGGCTTCTAACAGGAAGACCTTTAATTTCAAATTTAATATGCATATACAGGCTCTTGCAAAAGTACTTAACTGCATTTAATCATATTTTCAATTTACTTACTTGATGCATCAAGTCGGGAAAATAGCAAATATAACATTTCCAATCATACTGTCAGTTTACATATTTTTCATCATCAATAACTGAAATTTATCAAGACAGTGTATCAAACTAATTTCTCACGACACATGATAATCGCTATGATAAATGCTCAACCCTAATGAAGACGCGTAAATACTTCTGTTTAGTAAAAAAAAAAAACAACAAAAATCTAAACGCCTGCAGCAGGTTGCTCTGTTTTCCTGAGTTCCTGCAAAAAACTCTACAATGCCATGTTGTTTGCAGCTCTTCACTCCAGCAGCCCACAGCGTACCGGCCCCGCCTGCTGCTGGCCGGGGCCCCGGGTTCTGGACAAAGCTCCCACTTGGCTCCTGCCTTGCTCCACCACCTGGACAAGCTACCAGTGCACCGCCTGGACTTGCCCACCTTGTACTCCGTCAGCGCCAAGACGCCGGAGGAGTCCTGCGCTCAGGTAAAACAAAGAAAACAATCTCAACCTGGAAAATAGTTATTGTTTTGTTCAGTTTGTTGACATTTAGCCTCGACGGACTTCAGCTTTGTTTCTCTGTCTGTAGGTTTTCCGTGAGGCCCGTCGAAGTGTTCCCAGCGTGGTGTACATGCCTCATATCTCAGAGTGGTGGGACACGGTGAGCGACACTGTGAAGAGCACCTTCCTCACCCTGCTGAACGATGTGCCCTCCTTCAGCCCAGTCCTCATCCTCGCAACCGCCGAGACTCAGTACTCCAAGCTGTCAGAGGAGGTAGGAACACGAGCGCAAGACAAAGTCGACAGGAAATCGAAAACGCTGACAGTTATTACTTTGGTGGAGGTTGGAGGAAATGGAAATGTATAAAGGCTTCTGATCATTAGGAAGTGTGCTCTTGCTTCGTTGCGGGGTTCTTGATGTGACACATATTTTGGTTTTGAGGATTTCCTTTTATAATTAAAACAAGATTCTTAATTTTGCACATAATGTTTGAGTTTATGAAAAAGCACACTTCTCTCATCTTGCAAAACTCTTGTTGAACCACAGCAGTTTGTTTCGTTTTTGTATTCAAGTATTTTTATTTACAATTGGTAGCTGATTTGGGACAGTTTTTTGCCAAAATTAGTTTGCATTTATATTGATCTGTTTTATATTTTCTTTGACACACTAAACGTGTTAATTTTGTACGTTTACGTATGGATATATGTTTTTATTCTAAAAATCAACTCGGTTTTGAACGTACATAATTATTTGGCTAAATCCACAAAGTTGGAAAAGCAAGGAAAAGTTGCAGAAAAGGTTTAAAATTTCAGAAAAATGCACAACAAGGTCATCTCTGGTCAGGCAACAAAAGGGGTTTTATTAGGTCTGAGGTTTGGCAGCCAGAAGTCTTGACCCTAAGCCACATTCTCTGTGTAGTTCAGCCCAGGCAGGCTGGTGGCCTCCCATCTGTTTTTGTCGCGGTGCGTTCCTGTGCGCCTGGTGTTTTGGCGAATACTTGTCCAAGCTAACTTGGGCAGTCGGGAGGATTCTTTATTTTTTTGACCGATAAGCATTGAGGGGTTTCCCTTTTATTTTTTTGTATTTTTTATGGCTCTTTTTATGCTTCTTTTGTCCTTTTTTCAATACCCATTTTTTTCTTCTTATAATTGAAATATTTCAATAAGATTTTGGTTTTGTAGATGTAGACAAATCTAATCTAAAACTTGATCTGAAAGCATTTATTTGGTTTGTCTAAGCCTTATGTAGAAAATAATGTTTCTTTTTTGGATTCTTGGAAGTTTGAACATTTGATGGAGCTTTAGGGCCACACTAAGAAAATAATTTAAAAAATGAAATTACGAGCATAAAGTCATAGAATTACAAGACTAAAGTTTTAATATTACAAAAACAAAGTCAACATAATACAAGGTTAAAGTCGTAGCATTACGAGAATAGCTATAAAGTTTTTATCAGAATGGTCCCAGTTCTCCGTCATGCGAACGTGTTTTGTCTTTTACGAACTCTAGGCGCACCGGTGCAAAAAGTTAGACAGTGAGGCTGCATCCATCAAGCCGAATGTCCTATCAGTACGCAGACTGTCATTACGCTCGAAATACTTGAGCGAGCAATTATTGCATCATTAAAAATCTTTTTGAAGAGTTGTTTTTTAGTATATATCCAGCACCCTAATGATGTCCAAACCCTGCTTCTCTGTTATACTTCTGCATATTTTTTGTCAGCCTGGTTGTTTTTCTGCTGACTCACATTGGCACAATAATTCTTCTCAGTCATTTTGCATCCATACCCAGCCAAGCATAAGTAATTTATTATAATTAAAATAATAGTGTTTGTTTATAATCAGCGACTGCTGCTGATTTAAATTTCTCAATTAAACTTCAGGCTGTTTAGTGAAAATCAACGTTCGGTCTAGAGTTTTTAAAGGTTAGATGAGCACAGCAGTGCTATGATGCAAGTGTTTCTACATCCTGTTTTTTTTTTTTTTTTTTTTTTTGAAGCCTAGAACTGGAATATTTAATACTTGAAATCATCATTGATTTGAGGGCTGCAGACCTTTCTGAATTTTGCTTTTCAGCAATTTTCCTTTTTTTTCTTCTTCTTTGAACCCCATAAATTGAGGATTGCAGCACATCCACTGTGGACGTGTTTCTCTCGTCGACACGCCTCTGTGGATCATGTTTTGAACCGAAATAGCCATTTTGGTCGTTTTACTCTCCAGCATCGAGAACACGGTGACAGCTGCTTCCTCAGCTTAAACCACAGCAGGGAAGCAGGCAGCGTCCCTCCAGAACCAAACGGACTCTACAGGCCGGGGTCCAGCTCTGTGGCCGCCCCGCTTCCCTGAGCAGCTGTCCATTCTGCTCAGACGGAGCTTCGTTTCTGTTGCAGCGCAATAAAATGAAAATACATGAATTGTGATGCGGTAGCTGTAGCTGGAGAGACACAGTGTTGCATTTTTAGCATTTTTAGGTGTTTTTGTTTTGGAAGTCATGCATGATCAAAAGAAGATGGAAGGTAAATAGCTGTCGGGTGGATTTGCCTTTTTTCTTTCTTATTTCCCTTAAGAAGGTGCATGAAATGAGGGATGCGCAGATTCATTTTTTTCACTTCCGATACCGATATTTGAGATTTAGTATCAGCCTGCATCAGTCCAATACTGAGAAACGGTGCTGAATTGACTTAAAACATGTTTTTCTTTTAAAAGCCCATATATAAATGTACTGAATTACAAATTGATTCAATAACTGCACCAGTACAGCTCACTGAAATACACCAATAGCTTCTCAAGCTTGGTCAGACATGTTCAAACAACTTTAATTTGTTCAGTCAGTGTAATTAGGAGCATAACAGCCAATGGGAAACAAATAATAAAGAAACCGAGGCTGACAGAAACAGCAGGTTGACTACCTTGGTCAATTATTTGTGAAATAAACGTCAACAAACCCTTCAATGCATCCTACTCAGAACTAGAAGAACAATTAGGAATTCTAAATGTAATGTAACATGGATAATAAAACATGATATTACAAAGCGAATTAAAGTGAATATCTCTGTCCTTATGGATTTGGCACATTGTCACCAATATCCAATCTAGAATTCTTTTCAGCATTGGGGCCAATACAGATAATAATATCGGATCAGTTTATCTCTACATAAAAATCATAGCTACAATGCATTAGAAGAAGAAAACAAGTTTTTGTTGCGTCACTTTAAGGTGAATTGAATGTAACCTGGAGATTTACGTCTCAGAATTCAACTCCTTTAAGAAGTTTAATTGAAGAAGATGGAAAATAAAATAAATGTTTTCATGTCTTTCTGCTATAAGCGATAACTATTTAAATTGGATGCGAGGGGGAAACATCACACTGTATTTCTTCGACAGTAGTTGCCCTAAATACGCATTTTGCTGTTTTAAAACAGAAACTTAACAAGGAGTTGACATTTCAAGCCGTCATTGGCTTCTTATATTATCAACCAGCTTTTGGAAAACAGCTTTTTCCTGTGTCTTCTCCCTGGAGAATGTAGATCCTTACGTGGAGATTTCCCAAAAGACAGCCGTCATTTCCAAATCCAGCATGACAGGGAGAGGTTGAAGGCTAAAATGAATAAAACATAACACATTTGCTGTTCTGCAGTCAACCTTCCTGTTATCTGCTGAAAGTCTCTCTCACTCGCAGCATAAATAAACTGCGGCTATGTCTCAGGGCCTCATCGAAAATACTGTTTGTCCAAGCAGACATCTTGGTTAAAATGCAGGATGATTTTGTTTTCACTCTCTCTGATGCCCTTTTTTTTTGCAGATTAGGTAAAAAAATAATAAATAGCTGACCGCTTCACTCAGAATACATTTAAACATTTACATGCTACAATGTCTTTTAGAGTTATCAGAAATCAGAACAAATGGAATCTTTTTTTTTTCTTTTTTTTTTTCTTTCTTCAGCTTCCAGAAGGGAGTTGGAGATGTTTTGGAACAAATCTGATAGTTTTCAGATGTCCAGATCCAGTAGCTTTGTGTGTTTTTTTTTTTTTTTTTTTTTGTGGCTTGGTTTCAGAAGGGGCTGCACAGTGGCGCAGTTGGTAGAGCTGTTGCCTTGCAACAAGAAGGTTCTGGGTTCGATTCCCGGCCCCGGCCTTTCTGCATGGAGTTTGCATGTTCTCCCTGTGCATGCGTGGGTTTTCTCCGGGTACTCCGGTTTCCTCCCACAGTCCAAAAACATGACTGTTAG